>PITB01020319.1:0-31062 GCA_004024585.1 Paradoxurus hermaphroditus
CCCCCGCCCCTCTCCGGAGGTGGGTCGGAAATCTTCCAACCGCTGGGTCGGCTCCCGTGGCGCCCGGCCCCCCCTCCTCAGGGGCTTTCCAAGAGTCACCTCAATAACTCCTTTCTGTTCTCATCACAGGAAACGCCGAGGGTGTCAGGAGCTTCGGGCCAGCAATGGAGACGAAGACCAAGTATATGTCTCTTATTACAAACCGCAGCAGCACACCTGCCGGGACCCCAGTCCCGCCCGAACAGCGCCTTTGGGCAGCCGCGCCCGTCCGTGCCCTGGGCGCCACACGTGAGAAATGCCCGCGGCGTGTTCTCTGCTCATTCCAGCCCTCTGGGGCCCAGACCTGCCCGCCATCCGCCACCGCAGTTCGTCCTCCTTCCTTGGGATTTAAAGTTTGTGTGTTATTGAGGGTCCCGTCCGTCTCACTCCAACGGAGGAACGGTCGGCAGGCCCCAGGCAGCACCGCCCGCCATGGGTCTCTTCCTCTGCCCTGCTCTCTGCCCTGCTCTGAGCCATCAGGAGCCCGCAAGTAAGACAAGCTCTTCGGTCCTTAGCCTTTCTTTGCCCATCCTGTTCCCTCTGTTACCGCTGCCTGCCGCGCCCTCGCTACCACCCCTTCGACTGCGTGCAAACACCTCCCCCAGGCAGCCTTCCCTGACCGTCCACGCCCGGGCAGAGGAAGCATCTCCTTCCCCTGGGCTTCCGCAGAATGTTTATATTTCCAGCACGGAAGCCCCCGGAATGTGTGCTGTGAACCGACAGGAGCCTCGTGATGTTCCGTGTCTCGTGCCCTGGGGCCCCTTCCCAGTCCGTGAGGCTCGAGAGAGGCAAAGCATGGTCCCCGGACCCTGGATGGCCGGTTAGCGTTTCCTGAGGCCCCTGCCTAAAGTAGTTGATTGAGAAGTAGGCCCGTGACCCCATTCTGATCACCCAGAGCCGATCGGAGGCTTAGAAGCCCCCCAGAGGAAGGCAGACTCGAGAAACGGAGAAGGCGAGATTAGATCTGATGGTCGCATTTGAGCCCCAGAATCCAGCCATTCCTTTTTTGTAAAGTTTGTTTATTTTGAGAGAGAGAGACAGAGAGAGAGAGAGCACGCACAAGCAGGGAAAGGCGGAGAGAAGGAGAGAGAGAATCCCAACCAGGCTCCCTGCTGTCAGTGTGGAGCCCCCTGTGGGGCTCAGTCTCAGGAATCATGAGACCATGACCTGAGCCCGAACCGAGAGTCGGTCCCTTAACCCACTGAGCCACCCCGGCTCCCCCCAGCCATTCCTGAAGCCGAAATCCCCGGGTTTTTCAATTACACACACGAAGAAGCCACCTGTGCCTAAAAATGATTCGGTCCGTGCAGAAACGAGGCATGAGCACCGCTCCAGGGCTTTGCCCTGCTCTCTCGAGAACGAGAAAGTCACTTAGCTCAAGGGGCTGGCCTTCACCGACCGCGCACAGCGCTGCCGGGCGAGTCCCTGGGCCCTGGCGGAGAGAGAGGATGCGGCACTTCTCAGCGGAGCGCCCAGAGGCAGGACAGCCCCTGCGTGAGGCTTCCCGGCAAGAGAAGGGACATCCGGGGTGACCGAATTCACACAACAGATGAGAACCAGCTGGAAAAGGGGATCTAGACCGAGCAGCACCGCGCCCCCCCCCCCGAAAATGCCAGCACGGTGGTTAGGCTGCGTCCAACTGTGACTGCTGAGTCCCTCCGTCGGCCTGGTTCGGGTCACCTCCCTGTCCAGGAGCCACTTCCCTGCCCTCTCAAACGGAGGAGGGGGTCTCGCTCAGCATGGTGGACAGGGTGGTCTATACCCACCGGATCCCTTTCCACCGTCCGCACCCCCCGCCCCCCACCCCCGCCAACCGGGCACCTGCCGCACTTCCCAGGAGACGGAAGGAGAAGAGCACACGAGAAGTTCCGGACGCCGAGCAGGGAGTAACAGTGACGGGTCACCTCCAGGGACGGCGGTGCAAAGGCCCACGCGCGCCTCCCCCCGCAGAAGCGGGAGGCGAAAACGGCCTGGGTCCCGGGCTCGCCGCGGGGCCGACAGCTGCGGGCTCCGTGTGAGCGGAAGAGAAAGCTCGGTGGCTGAGCCTCTGAGATTTGGAGGGGAACTTGTCACGGCAGCAAAACCTGGCTTACCCTGACGGACACACCCGAGATGGCAGTCGGGCGGCACGCGCGTCCTCGAGGGGACAGACGTCACCAGTCGCCTGGGCGCCCGCACGTGCCCGGGGCAGCCCGCGGCGGGAGACGGGGAGGCTGAGACGGGTCGGGGACCCTTCTAGGGCACACGCTGCCACGCGGGTGGTCGAGAGGTTTGACTGGCCGCCCTCGCCGGACGCCCAGCGGCGGGTCTCAGGGGTGAGGGAGGCCACCCATCGGGAGCACCAAACGCCTTCCCAGCGCTCCCTGCTGAGGCCTGTCCAAGCCCGCCTTCCTCTCCTGCCCTCCCCGGGGTGCTGGGCAGAGGCCGCCCCCGGCCCCTTCCAGCGGCCCTTCCCTCATCGCTGGCTCGCGCGGCCTCGGGGATTTCAGCGCCGGCGACGCCTCTCTCCGCCTTTTCGCTGCGATTTGTAGGGCCACGTCGGAGCTTGTTCCTCGGAAGACGCCAGGGAGCCGGGCCGCCCCGCGCTCATGCCTGCTCAGGGTGTGCCCAGCCGCAGACCCAGGGAAGACCATTTCGCTCTCTCTCGGCGGGGCTCCTTCCAGAAGGATCGCCGGGGGGCCCACGTCTGTCTCGTCTCGGTGGTCAGCTCCCTCCCCGAATCCGAGACGGGGGGTGGGGGTGTGGGGGAGGCCGTCCCAGGACACCGGCTCCAGGCGGACAAACAGAGAGAACACGACGTTTTACAATGGGGCTTTGATCTGCCTCATGTCACAAGACAGGCCGGGGACACATGCCAGGCCCTGGGTGACTGCCGGTTCCCACAGGAGACGCCCCGCACAGGTATTCACACGGGGACGTTCTTGGCAGGGCGGCCCTGGGCCCGTGCCCGTGGCAGATGCAGCGTGACGATTAGGTTTGGGAGACGGTGGGCGAGGCGCGTCTGGCCCAGGCTTCGGCCTCGGGCCCACAGGGTCAGGGGGAGGGGGGCCGGGGAGGGGGCAGCCGCCCCCGTGGGAGCGAGCGCCTCCCAGTGTGAATGAGGGCGAGCACGAGGAGTCCCTGCGGGCGGGGGCCGCCCGCGGGGGCACGAAGGCCAGGCGGCGCCCTCGACAGTCGCGCTCTGTCCCCGGCTGACGGTGACCTTCACCGAAGCGCTCAGCGAACGGGCCGCGCGGCTCCCAGGTGCGTCTGAGCGGCGGGCGCTGGAAGCACGTGAGGCAGCCGAGCCGTGGGCGCCGCTCACAGGACGTCCCGCAACGCGGGGGCCCGCGGGGGCCCAGCCTCGGGGCTGTGGGCGCGCTATCCCCACTGTGCGCAGGAACGACCGGCTCACTTGGAACTCGCTCCCGTCCCGTCCCGAGGTGGGAAGGCGGCCCCGGAGCCCGGACGGACAGCGGCTGGCGGGTGGCAGGCCGGCCCCCGTTAGACGGGCGCCCCCCGAGCCTCTTCCTGACCTTCCTGGGCGTGGGTCGGCGCCCTCGGCGGCTCCGTTTTGCAGAAACGCCGAAATCGGGCCCGGCAGCGACGAGGGCCCCATCGGCCCGCCGCGTTCCGCACCCGGCCTCTCGGGGACGGTTTTGTGCTCCCGAACTCTGAGCGGCGTCCGCCAGGTGCTGAGCCGTGCCTCCTGGGACGCCGCGGTGGTTCCATCGGCACGGGACCTCCCCTCCCCCACGGCGCAGCGGGGGAAACTGAGGCTTGCAGCCAGGGAGGGGAAGCCGTGCATGCGAACCCAGGAGTCTGGCATCCGAGTCCGAGACTACGGCCGCCTCAGCGCTCTGACTGCCACCTCCAAACCCGGGGCCCTTCGGCGACGCCTGGGAAGGGTCCCCTGAACGCGCCTTCCAGCTCCCGCCCTTCCCAGGCGGCACTCAGTGCTGTGCCCTGATCCCCAGGGCCAGGTGACGGCTCGTGGATTGAGTGAGAAAGTAGCAGGGAGGCGGGCACAGCCTCAGGCCCCGAGCGTCTCCGCAGGCCAGATGTGTCCCAAACGCTTCCACGCATGCCTCGTGTTCCGGCGCCAGCCTCTCAGCCCGGGGAAGCAGGGCCACCGCCCCCGCTACAGACGAGGAAACAGGGGTGAGAGGGAGGAGGTAGCTGGGAGGAGCCGAGACAGGTTCCAGATCCCGCTCTTCTGCCTCTAACCTCAAGGACGCCGGGGAGAGACGGGGAAGAAACAAGAGGGGTGCTGGGGACCGCACGGATGTGTCGCCTCCAGTGCATGGCCGGTGGTGGTACGTGCTGGGAAAGAGACCTGGAGATGGGCTGCCGGGGGGCGGGGGGGGAGTCTCAGGGCAGCCATACCCCCCCTTACTTCCGGGGATCAAGGCCCTCCTCCGTGTTCTCAACACCCCAGCGTCTGGCCACTTTGGGTTTTGAAGGACCTCACCTCGAAGTCGTAACAGCAGGTGGTGTTTCCAGTCCCCGGATGGAGGCGGGGGCTGTGGAGGGGACAGAGGGGGTAAACAGTGACCCACAGAGGGAGGGGTACAGCGAGCCCGCAGGCCAAAACCCCAGCCCCGCGCGCAGCCGTCCGGGGCAGACAGACAGGAACCCGCGTGTCCTCGGCACCAAGGTGTTCGGATACCCAGACAGCAAGCTCGCTCGTCGCCAGCAGCGGCCCCCTGTCCCGGGCAGAGCGGACGAGGACGGGCCGGCGTGCGCCCTTCCGAGCGCCTCTTCTGGTCCAGGGGGACCCCGGGGACCGTCTGCAGCCCGGCGTCTGCGGCGTCTGGGCGACCCCGTGCGGGCGCGCGGTTGTGCGCCTGGCGCCAGGCCAACGCCGGAGCCCCGGAGAACGGAATAATGAAGAATTGATTTAGCCAACAGGGCCCCTTCAGTGTCTGGGAAGCTCTCGCACCTTCTCCAAGGGGCAGACGCGTTTCCTTGGGAGGAGTGCCGTTTGCACAGTCGGTCTGTCGAGAGGCCGCGTGAAGCATCCCACGAGGTTCTTCCCACTGCGTCGGCTCCTTGGATTCACACGCTCTCCGCAGGCGGACCCAGGCCCTGCGCCCCGCTGTCCCCACGAAGGCACCAACCACCCGCGCGGGACCCCACGCGGAGCCACAGAAAACACACAGAAGAAGACTGAGTGCCCACGACGGGCAAAGACTAGGTCGCCAGAATCCCACGGGGCCCCGCAACAAGTCGGCGTGACAGATGGACACCCATTGTGCAGGCGGGTACACTGAGGCACACGCGGCTGCGAGGCCAGCGGGAAGCAGAGCGGGGACGCCTGAGCTCATAGGACGGATTCGGTCTTGCCCGTGAATGGGGCGGGCAGTGCGGCTGAGGCCGAGAAATAAGAACCAAAAGATAGTCTGCTTCAAAATACAAAGGAAAAGAAAGGGAATCTGGTGGGATGTCTCCATGTTGACGGAGGCGCTTCCCAACGCAGCATCCTGGGGACCCACCGTCTCGAGATTCCGGGACCTCAACCCAGCTCCCCCGTCAAATCACCTGGAGACTCTCTGAAGGGGGTCCCCTACTACTGGAGAGTCATCGAAATCATAAAGACAGAAAGTAAGACGATGAGCTGCGGTTGGGGGAGGGGAGGGGAGGGTGGGGGGCTGGTGTTTACAGGGACGAACTTCGGTTTGGCAAGTTCTCCATACGGACGGCAGTGACGATTGCGAGACAGCGTGGAGAGCTTAGGACCACTGACCTGCACGCTCAGAATGGTTACGATGGCAAACTTTATGGTGTGTATTTTCACCCAATAAAAAAGACAGGAATAAAGAAAACTGCTTCTAAATGTACGAAAGCGTCTTGGGTAGGATGCTCTTTCAAGAATGTGTTAACCTCAGTGCCCTCCGGAGAAGGAAACCGGACGGCTGGGGGCTAGGAGGAAGAGGCGAACTTGAGTACCCTTGGAATTTTGAACCCTTTGAGTGTATTACAGTCAAGAAATAAATTTATTCATTTTTTAAGGCGAAAAAAGAAATGGGGCAGCCAGCCACCAAGAGACACGGAGGAAGCTTGAATGCATTTTGCCAAGAGAAAGGAGGCAATCTGAAAAGGCTACATTCTGTACAAACCAACCACAGGACGTTCTGGAAAAGGCAGAACCGTGGAGGCCGCAAAAGGCTCAGGGGCTGTCAGAAGCTTACGGGAGAGGGGGATGAGCAGATGGGGCACGGAGGAGTTTCCAACACTGCTCTGTGCGGAACTGGAAGGGTAGATACGTGACGTTCTCACCTCTGCAGCCACAGCACCTAGCAAGAGCCTGGTAGGTGCCCGGTAAATGTTTGTTAAATTAATGAATGTTTGGGGGTGAGAAATGTACATAAAAGCCAAGACAGGAGCAAGATGGCGGAGGTGTGGGGGAGGGGGGAGGGTGTGGGGAGGGACTTTGTGACCTTGAGGGGGCACGGCTCCTCCTGCCCATGTAGAGGTGGGGAGGACCCCCTCCTAGGGGCTGCCGCGGGGAGCTGGGCGCGCAGAAGGAAATGCAGAATCAAGGATCGGAAACATGAGTGTTAGGACTTCGTGTCTCCATCACAAACCTATTTGAAAAATTGAATTTCTCATTTCTAAGCATGGAGCTACGGTGCGGGAGAAACCACGGGAGCCAGGAGCCCAGAGGCTTGGCTCCCACCTCGGCCCTCGGGCTTCTTGTCAGCAAAATAAAAGGGTTGGGATCCTTCTCAACGCCCGCCCCTGCCAGTCCGGGACTTGGAGCGCAAAGGGGTTCTCTCATCTGTCCCTGAACCTCCTTCCGAGCCAGTAATCTCCGCTGTGTCTTGTTTAAAGCAGAAGTTAAAGGAGAAGCCATTTCCTTGAGTTTTAGATCTAGAACTCTGACTTCCTCGGATGGTGTGTGTGTGTGTGGAGGGCCGTTCCCTTCCCATTTCAGACCAACCAGTGAAATCTATTAAGTCCCAATGACAAAGCGCAACTACATGCCAGGCACGGCACAGCGTGTGCGGTGCGCCGTTTCCCCCCAAGGAGCTTATGTCCGGCAAAGGGAGACAGAGAGACGCCTACCAGCCAGAACAGAGCCCGAGAAAGGCTCCAGCAGGTGCATGGCTTGGAAGCAGAAGTGACTGTTTACTCCCAATGCACAGTACGGAGCATTCCACCGGCTCCCTCACAGAAGGTCCTCTAGATGTCAAAGCCTGACAAAGATGTTGACCGTCTGTGTGAGCGAGTCCAGGTTCACGAGCACGGGAGAGGGGGAAAGGAGGACGTGAAGAGAGGAGGCACCACGCTTCACTGCATCAGCTAAGCCCTCGAATAAGCTTGCCAGAGACAGCAAGGGGCTCCTCTGGGAGGGTTTCCGCACCACCGCACCTTAAAGGAGCCCGCAAAAGGGAGAGAGATGGGAGGATTTAACAGCCTGGTTCCATCCCACGTTCCATTTCCTTTAGGTCAAGATTCACCACGAAGGTTGTTTCATCTCAAGAGAAAATGCTCAGAAAGCTGGACCCCATACCTTGTGGAATGTTTTTTCTTCCAAGCCTGAAGGCAGAGCCGTGACCCAGCCAGGATAAGGTGTCAAACCAAGAGATTTTTTTTTAAGGCAGTAGAAGGAACCTGAAGGTCTAAGGATCGGGTCCAACACGCCTGTGTCTTACTGCACTCACAGTAACCATAGGAGGTAGGTACTGTCATCCCAGTTTCTCAGGTAGAGAAACTTAAAGGTGGAATTTTCACCACCATCCATGAAGATATAATTGGTATGGGATTTACCCTCTTTCGTTAAAAAACAAAGCCAGCAGAGCGCCTGGGTGGGTCAGTCGGTTAAGCATCTAACTTCAGCTCAGATCATGATCTCATGGTTTGTGAGTTCAAGCCCCACAGTGGGCTCTGTGCTGACAGCTCGGAGCCTGGAACCTGCTTCAGATTCTGTGTCTTCATCGCTCTCTGCCCCTCCCCCACTTGCACTCTGTCTCTTCCTCTCTCTCAAAAATAAATAAACATTAAAATTAAAAAAAAAAACAAAAACTGAAAAAAATATATGAAACAGATCTTTTCAGGTATTGGACAACAAGCAACTCATTATTCCCTAGAGAAGGAAAAAACAATGTTGAACCCTACAGGAAACTTGATATTCTTCCTGGGGACAATTCTCAGGCCACAATGCAGGGAAAGGGTACTCGGCAATCTTGCTGGGTTGAGGAAACACAGATAGGAGCTTGGGGATGTCAGGACAACTAGAATTTGTGAGGCAGAGTACTGAAGAGGAAAGAATTTACAGAAAAAGAATTCCAGAAACATTCACAGGGTCTCCTTGAGTATTTGGTGGAAGATTAAGTTGCACATATGTGAGGGCAAACTGCACAAGTCTGGGCGAAGCTCAGCCTGGTCCCAGAGCCCACCTGAGACCCATGCAAGTTCCTACCAGCCAGAGTGGTATACCTGAGGCACTCAGTGGAAATCCAGAATGACCATGCCTTAGTCATATAGATAAACTAGTCATACAGTGTAGGCTACTCTAGAACTTCCCCAACAGAGACTGGAAACAAGGATTAAAGGATTAAAATGATCCACAGATAACTTTGCTGCCTGCCAAAACAAATTTCAATCCACCGTAGAAGAGGACAACCACATCCAAACTCAGAACAATGTGGCATATGTAATGTCCAGCATAAAACCAAAAATTACTAGACATGCCAACAGGCAGCAAAATGTGACCCAAGACCAGGAGAAAATTTAGTCAAAAGAAACAGCCAGTTATGACAGAGATGGTGGAATTAGCTTACAATGAACTTTAAAACACCTATTATAAATATGTTCAAGAATTGAAAGGAAAATGTGAACATAATGAGAAAGAAATGGAAGCTACACACACACACTCAAATGAAACTTCTAGAAATACGACAACATCCGAAATGAAAAATTTACTGCATGAACTTAGCAGAGCAAATACTGCAGAATAAAAGATCAGGGAACTCAAAGACATAGCAATGTTAAAGCCATCTAAATTGCAATACAGCAAGGAAAAATACTGGAAAAAACATACATAAATGGCAAATCATGACCTGTAGGACAATATCAAGAGGTCTAACATTCATGTTGATGGAATCCTAGACAGAGAGGAAAGGAATGACGGTAAAAAATATTTGAAGAAAGAATGGCTGGAAGTTTTCCAAATTTGATGAAAATTATAAATGCACATATGTAGGAAGCTCAAAATGAATCATAGACCAAAATATAAAATCTAAAGTTATTAAAATTCTTTAAGAAAATGGAGATACTAAATCTTTGTAACCCTGGGTCAGGCAAAGGTTTCTCTGATATGACACCAAAAGCATAATCAACAAAAAGGTTTATGTCAAAAATCTGTAAAAGAAGAAAATAATACTGGGGCACCTGAGTGGTTCAGTTGGTTAAGCGTCCGACTTCAGCTCAGGTCATGATCTCACAGTTCGTGAGTCTGAGCCCCACGTCAGGCTCTCTGCTGACAGCTCAGAGCCTGGAGCCTGCTTCAGATTCTATGTCTCACTCTGTCTGCCCCTCCCCCACTTGTACTCTTGTCTCTCGCTCTGTCTCAAAAAGAAACAATTTTAAAAAAGAAAAAAAGAAAATGATAAATTGGATTTAATAAAAACTAAAAGCTTCTGCTCATTGAAAGACACTTTTAAAAATGAAAAGACAAGCCACAGACTGGGAGAAAATATTTGCAAACCACATATCTGATAAAGAACATGTATCCAAAATATTTAAAGAATTCTCAAAACTCAGTAATAAGAAAATAACCTACACAATACTAAAAAGTGAGCCAAATATTTGAACAAACGTTGCACCAAAGAAGATAAATGGCTGGCAAAAAACAAACAAACAAACAAAAACACATGAAAATGTGTTCAATATTATCGGCCATCAAGGAAAGCATAATAAAACCTTATTGAAATACCTCTTATCTATTAGAATAGCAAGACAATCAGGGTGCCTGGGTGGCTCAGTCGATTAAGCATCTGATTTTGGCTCAGGTCATGATCTCATGGTCCATGAGTTCGAGCCCCACAACGGGCTCTGTGCTGACAGCTCAGACCCTGGAGCCTATTTCACGTTGTGTCTCCCTCTCTGTCTGCCCCTTCTTCAATCATGCTGTCTCTCTCTTATTCTCAAAAATAAATAAACATTAAAAATTTTTTTAATTTATTTTGAAAAAACCCGACAATATCAAGTGCTTTGAGGATGCAGAGGAATTGAAATTCTCATACATCGGTGACCGGAATGCAAAATGGTGCAGCCATTTTAGAAAACAGTTTGGCAGTCTCTTATCAAAGTATAAACTTACCATAGAACCCAAAACCCCACCCCACTCCCAGGTATTTACCCAAGAAAAATGAACCCTTATGTTCACACAAACACCTATATGTGTTTGTGGTTTTTGTGGCTTTCTTCAAAATTGCCAACGAATGGACACAACCCAAATGTCCTTCAACAGAGGAATGGTTAAACCAACTGTGGTACATCTATTCACTGGAATACTACTTAGCAATGAAAATTAATGGAATACTGATACACATGCTGAAATATTGATACATATTATGCCAAGGAGAAAAAGTCAGACTCAAAGGATATATACGATATAATTTAATTTATATGACATTCTGAAAAAGGTGAAATTACAGGGGCAAAGAATAGATCAGTAGTGTCATGGACTGAACTGTGTCCTTCCAGAATTCATATGTTGAAGCCCTGACCCTCAATGCGACTGTGTTTAGAGATAAGGCCTTTACGGAGTGATTAAGTAAGTTAAGTGAGGCCCATAACAGTGGAGTCCTGATCAGATAGATTTGTATCCTGTACGAAGAGGAAGAGACACCAGAGAGCTTTCTCTCTGTGCATGCGGAGAAAAGGCCATGCGAACACACAATGAGAGTGTGGGCATCCACACGCCAGGAAGAGGTCTTGCCAGAAATCAGCCCTCCTGAAACCTTGGCCTTGGACTTGGAATAAAGTCCAGAACTGTGAGAAAAGAAACATCCATTGCTTAAGCCACGCAGTCTGTGGTGTTCTGTGACGGCGGCCCCCGCAGACTGATACTGGTTTCAAGGACCTGGGGTAAAGGAAGGGATTGTCTGAAAAGGGATGCCAGGGACTTCCGGGGAGGGGAGTAGAAATGTTCTGTATCTTGATTATAGTCAAGTAGTAGTTATACAGGTATGTGTTTGTCAGAACTCACAAAAAAACTAAGAACTAAAAAGGATGAACAGTACAGTGTTTGGATGATGTCTCAATAAAATAGCCAAAGAAAAAATACACATTCCTTATAGGGAGACAAGGAGGAGAATACCAAGACAGCCCATTGGAAACAATACAGGCTAGAAGAAACTTCATTACGGAGGGGGGCGGAGCTTGGGAAGGAACAAAACCTCAGCTGGGGCTGGAGGGTGCTGGGAAGCACCACCTGGAAGGTGTTCAGCCTCAGAGGAGGAGAAGGATGTTGGGCAGCTACATGTCTCAGAGGGAAGGGGAAGTTCAGCCTGCAAGATGGGCTCCGGTAGGAGGTGAGGCTAGAAACATGAGCTGGAGGCATTCTCATAAAGCCTCAAACTTTAGGCTGAGAAAGTTGAATTTTATTCTAGGAATTTTATTCAGCAACATGGTGGACAAGAGGGAGAAATGGTACCTCCCTCTCTGTGCCCTGGAGCAAAGAGGACATGGACATTACCTTGCTGATCGGCTATCACACTCCTGCACCTGTCCCAAGAGACGGAGGGAGAGGTGTGTCTCTTGTCCTGGAACGTCCTTCTCCGGCTCCCTCCACGTGAACTTCTTGTTCTCCTCCAGGACTCAGGTCTGAGGCCTCCTTCCGCTGAAGCCTCCCTTGGTCTACCTTTGGCTGAGTGAAGGGCTCCTTAGGGTGCCCACTGCACCAGCTTCAACTAGAGCATGGGTCCCACCATGTTGCAAGTGTTCCTCCCCTGGTCTTTCTGCAGAAAGAGGCTGAGAACTCCTTGGGGCAAACACTGTGTCTTATTCACCTATGTCTCCATCACCCAGCAGCCAGAGTTAGTCCCAGCAGTATTTGGGGTTCAGGGAACATTGATTGGCTGCATATGTGCGTATCTATCTATCTATCTATCTATCTATCTATCTATCTATCAACCAATCAATACATGTATTGTATTGGATGGATGAAGGATGGAAGCATGGATGCACAGATGTATGATGGATGGATGGATGGATGGATGGGTGGGTGGATGGATGGATGGGTGGGTGGGTGGGTGGATGGATGGGTAGGTGAGGGGATGGACAATGGATGGATAGATGGATGGATGGATGGATGGATGGATGGATGGATAAGTGAGTGGATGGATAGATGGACGGATGGATCGGTGGGTAAGTGGATGGGTGGATGGATGAATAATGGGTGGATGGATGGATGAGTGGATGATATATGGGTGGGTGGAGAGACGGATGATAGGTGGATTTGTAGATGGATAGATGAATGGGTAGATGAATGAATTCATGGATGGTACAGTGGGTGGCTATGCAGATGGATAAATAGATAGCTTTTCCTCTATTTCACTTATGAAGTAACTTCTTGGGGTTTTTAGAAATCCCAAGCCAAGAGGGATCTTAAAACTCATCTTCAGAGTCAGCAAAACCGAAGAGCTGCATTGAACAAAGTCTGGATTCAAGGACTGACAGGAAGAGTTCCTTGCTGTTGACATTATCTGCCTCTCGCTAGTAATGCCTTTCCCCACCAGATGTACCCTCCCTTGTCATACTCGGGCGCACATGCATGAGGGCACATGGGACACGCCCACAAAGGTGCACGCTCACAACCCAGACGGCAGGGCATGCGCCCCCATGAGGCAGTCTGCCCATCCTTCCACTCTGTGGGGCCTGGTCAGCTCTCCCTGGGGCTAGAAAGGCCACACAAAGCCTGCTTCCTCTGTCATCTCGTCCTGCGCTCGGGGAGGGTGGGGCCTGGAGATGCAGAGGAGGGGTAGGGAGGCGACGGGAGGGTATCTTCGAGCCCTGCACACCTGTTCGCCTGCTCACCTGCTCCTGCCGTCTGGTCTGGCCCAGATCCCACAGAACCCTGCCCCCACCCCTCTCTGCCTCCCTCACTTCCTTTTAACCAGAGGCCTCCGTGGGGACCCAAGACGCCCACCAACCCTGGGATCAGGGAACTGTATACCTGTGACAGCTTCTGTTCCTTTGAGAAAGATGGGGAACGCTCTCCTCAGTGGATCACCCCGTGGGAAGTGCGATCACGGGGCAGCGCCCGGGCCCCCACGGCCCCAGTGGGAGAAGCAGGCGGCATATGGGGGGCCCGAAGTGCACGCAGTCTGGAGGGTCTGTTTAGGATCAAAGACACCGCATTACATCTACAAATGAAGTCCAAAATTAATCGTTTGGGACGAAAAAGAAATCACAACAGGTGACACGTATTTACAAGTGGACCAAACCACAGACACCCCCGAATGAAGAATGGTGGCATTGCTGACTGACTGCTGAGCCCCCTCCGTAGCGCGATTTCTCCTGCATCGTCCGGGACGCATGCTCTTTGTGTGACGACCGTGATTTTGTAAGAAGACTTTCTGCCGCAAGAACGAAAGGCACGTCCGTCCTCCGCATGTTCGACCGAGACCTGTTCACCGTTAAGGCCGCGTCTGAAATCTCGTCCAGTTCCCGGTGGGAAGGGGCCTCTGTCTGTGGACTCCAGCCGCCACTAACCACAGTGCGGCAGCCGGGTCAGCTCAGCCAGGTCCTTGTCGCCTCCGGCCCCCGAGGGAGCAGGTGGCCTCGATTCCTGGTCATTGCGGCTCTGAGTAGGAAGCCCCCCGAGGTCCGCATGGGGCGGGATGTCGTGGGGGCCAGAGCCCAGCCCAGAAGCGAGACAAAGGGGCAGGAGTGACTTGCGGGCTGGAGCAGAGCGGCCCATAGGGAGCCCTGGGATGAACCCACGTGGGTGGGGTGTCTGCCGAAGCTTCGTTATCTTCGCTGGCCCTCGGTGGTGCCTCCTGCAAACGCCCAGGGCCCCGACCCCCAAAGTCATCTCCCGTTCTCCCGACCCCAACCAGCTCAGGGAGAGTCAGGCCGTGCCTCGCGCTCCGAGAAGCGGCCTGCACATTCTATCAGAGGGCGGGCAGAGAAGGGACAGACGGAAAGCTACCCCGAGGAAGGATGTGGCCACGCCCACAGGCAGCGGGATTTGGAGACCCATCATTCAGTGTCCAAGTCCAGGCTTCCAGAACCTGCAATTCCAGACAACTCCCGTGTGGAGCCCTTCCGTCCCGTGGCTAGAGAGAGACAGGGGCCTCGCTGCAAGGCAACTGTCTCTCCTGGGTCTCTAAGGGAACGTGGGAAGGCGGAGGGTGGGGGACAGCCCCCAACCCCAACAGCCTCTGCTGAGCACAAGGGAGGAGATTGTCACCACATGTGGGAATCGGTGAAGTCTCAGTTTTGTGGGAGAAGCTGCCCATTCCTGAAGCCTACACCAGCCTCCCATCCTGCCCGCCACACACACACTGACCCCACAAACTGCCACCAGGTGCCAAGGCCAAGCTCAAGTTCAGCGTTACTCCCAAGGGAAGGACGGTACCCATGGGGGCATGAGAACCGGAGATGGCGAGACCACCATGCAGCGAGTCCTGGTGGCCTCCTTGCATGGCCATTTACTCACTGGTGCTTCCAGAAAGTTCCTCCCCTGCCCCCACCCCGTGTGCTTTGGTTCCTTCATCTATAAAATAGGCACCCAGGAAAGCCACAGCTCCGAGCCCCATCCAGCCTGGCAGAGCCGTGACAAACGTGATCTCAGGAAGGGCACAGCCATGACCCTGTGTCAGAAACCCCCACCGTGTTTGGGGTTTCTGGCTCCACCCCCGGCACGCCTCATCCTCACCCCGTCGTCGACCGGCCCAAACCCTTTGGTCAGTTCACGCTGGGGCCCCGGCTCTGTCCCAGGCAGGTCCTGGGCTAGCCTGCTCCCGAAGCCCCCAGCCTCGCTGGCCTTTGACTCACAGGCCGTGTCCTCTGGAAGGCTTGTCTTGGAAACCGTGCCTGAAGCCCGCCCCCCCAGCCTCAGTTTCCCCGACTGTAAAATGAAGAAATGAGGTCCTGTGAGGGGGTTCCGGCGGGCAAACGAGTCGTTGCATGCGGAAGAAGCCGGCTCACGCCATCCCACCCACGACAGGCGGGAAGATACTTACGGGACACTCTTTTCTTTGTGTAACGGTAAGTGCAAGCTGTCAAGTCATCCCGGGACAAACCTGCGTCCCACAGGAGCACCCAGCAGGGGCCTTGGCCACACCCGTGCACCTGCCTCTGACTCCCTTCTCTGGCCTCACAGGCTCTGTCGTCCCCACTGTCACCTAAGTTAGTGGTGTCCTGGAGTCGCGCAGACAAGTTCCTCGTGTCTGAGCCTCAGGTGCTCACACATTCACGAGGGTCTCCACCACTTAACATTCACGTGGCCGTCCACTCCCTCGGGACGGGCTCACCTCTGTCCCCCCGACGGTCCCCGGCAGGGGCTCGCCGTGCCGGTTAGGAGCTACTCGTGAATTAAAACGCCCTCCGAAGTTTGATTGGGAAACCCACTGGAAGCGTCCGTACCCTCCTGGTCTATCTGGACAGACGACTGTGGACTGTGTACCGTTCAAGGACGTGGGGGTGGCTCCCGGGGCTAACCTGAGCCAGCGGCGGGCGGGCAGGAGGGGAGGCAGGAGCAGATGGAGAGGTCTGTGAAAGGAGACGCTCTCCACCCACCCACCTCCAGACTGTGGCGAGGGGGCCGGAGTCCAGATGGGGCCCAACCAACACGGCACTCGGGCGGGACATACCGCCTTTGATATCCGATCCCCTGCTCAGGCGAGCTCAGTTTCCCCTTTTGCCCCATTACAGCTGTACAGGAGGCAGAAGGCTGTGAGGGTTTTCTTTTAAAAAAAAAAAAAATCCCAAACCTCTTTCAATTACGCTCATTCTCCTAGCATTGAAGAGGTTTACAAGACTTTTTTTTTTTCTTTTAACAATAGGTACAAGCTGCCAACTAATTCTGGGGCAAACCTACCTCCTATAGTTTCTGGGAAATTCATTTCAATGTGCCCTCTGATGTGGT
The DNA here is from genome assembly GCA_004024585.1 of Paradoxurus hermaphroditus. Lineage (NCBI taxonomy): Eukaryota > Metazoa > Chordata > Mammalia > Carnivora > Viverridae > Paradoxurus > Paradoxurus hermaphroditus. The sequence continues at coordinate 16,124 of PITB01020319.1, forward strand.
TGGTTAAGTAGTTGCTGATCAATCCAATTTGAATGCAGAATACCCTGTACCAGTATCCATTTGTTTGCGTGATGAGGGAGGAACTCCCAACAGGAAGCTGGGGTCTCCTTCACAGCTACGGTGGGACAGGAAGCCAGAGGGCCAGGGTTCCCTTCTAGTGGCCATGAGAGTGGGTTCAAGCACCCCATTCCCCCTCCTGGAGCCTCAGTACCCCCATCTGCAAAATGGAAGTCATTCTCTCTTTGACCAGAAGAGATCAACCTAAGATCATGAATGAAAGGGCCCTGGGAAAAAATGGGACATGGGACATGGGTGGACCCAGAGGAAAGTTTTAAGTCATACTCACGTTCTGCCTGGCTATCATCAGATTAGCTAAGAGCTCAGTCCCCGACTCCGCGCGATATTAGGTATAGGTACACAAATAGGTTTAGAGTAGAAAAATGGAAAAATATAGAAAGAAGGACATTTCACATGCTAAAAAGGTCTATTAACCAAGATGTGACCATCCTAAATGTGCATGCACCAAGAGAGGTCCAAAATACACTAAGTAAAAATGGACAGAACTGAGAAAAGATTGAACACGTTGCTGAAGACTGTGGTTGAAGTCTTCAACGCTTGTTAATTCCTGGAACAAGCTGACAGACAACCAAGAGTGATACAGAGGACTTAAATCAGCCAGCTGGAGCAAATTAAGCTTGTAGGGATGAAAAATACAACATTTGAGATAAAATGTTCACTCAATGGAATCAACAACTCATCAGATGATGCAGAAGAAAAGATTGAGGAAGTCGAAGACATAGCAAGAGAAACTATCCGAAATGAAGTACAAAGGGAAAAAAGAGCTTAAACAGTGTCAACGACCTGCAGGACAATATCAGGTGGTCTAGTGTACATATAATTGGAGACTCAGGGCTTGAGGAAAAACAGCTAGTAGTGCAGTAGCCATTCTCTAAGATGGCTCCCAATGGTCCCCATCTTTCGGGATCCATGACTTTGACAGTCCCTCCCCACCCTGAATAGGGCTGATCTAGTTACCACTCAAACACTGCAGGAAAGATGTTGTCTGACTTCTGAGGAGAAATCATAAGGGACTTTGTGGCTTCAGCCTCATTCCCTCTAGACCACGCACTCTGGGGGAAGCTGGCTGCCATGTTGGAAAGCACTCAGGCAGTCCTAGGAAGAGGTCCACGTGGCGGAAAACCGAAACTGGCATGTGACCACAGCCCCAGCCAACACCGAGATGGGGGCCTTCTTATGAAGGACCTTGAACCAGAAACACCCAGAGGAGCTGCTCCCACGTTCCTGACCCACAAAAATTGTGTAAGATAATATGCTTATTGTTTTAAGCCACTGGTTTTGGGGTACACGTTTATGCAGCAAAAGATAACTAATATGAGGGTGGAACAGGAAAAATATATGAACAAACCACAGCCAAAAATGTTTCAAACGTGGCATCCATTGTAAACCCACAGATCCAAGAATCGTAACAAATCCCAAGCAGGATAGACATAAAGACAGTTCACTGTGGCACATTATAAGCAAACTGATGATAAGGAGAAAATCTTAAAAGCATCTTGGGGCGCCAGGGTGGCTCCATTGGTAGGGCGTCCGACTTCGGCTCGGGTCATGATCTCATGGCTCGTGGGTTCAAGCCCTGCGTCAGGCTCTGTGCTGACAGCTCAGAGCCCAGAGCCTGCTTCAGATTCTGTGTGCGTCTCTCTCTCTCTACCCCTCCCCCACTTACACTCTGTCTCTCTCTTTCCTTCAAAAATACATAAACATTTTAAAAAAATTTTTTTAAGAATCTAGAGAAGACACATTGTATATAATGGAACAAAAATAAGAGCAACATTTTTCATTATGATCCAGTATATAGTATATCTTGATAAAAATATAAAAGAAGTGTGTATTCTGTCTTTTGGGGTGTAGACTTCTGTAAATATCACCTCGGGGAAGGGGATCTATAGCCTTGCTCAAATTTTCCACATCTCTTAGGGTTGTTCCCCCCCATGAATGAACGTGTGAACAACATCCTACTTTTGTTATTTCATTAGATATAGATAAAGATACATAAATATAAAATACATACATTTATACCCCTCACATATTTCTCCCACCATGCACCTCCCACCTCTGGCAACCACCTATCTAGTTTCTGTGTCTCTAAGCTTAAGAGAGATCACAAGGTGCCTTTCTCTATCCGACCTATTTCACTTAGCACGATACTCTTGAGGTCCTTCCATATTGCCATGAATGCTAAAATTTCAGTCCTTTGTACGGCTGAATAATATCCATAGATATCACATATACATACCACAATTTCTTAATCCATTCATCCACCAGAGGGAATGTAGGTTGTTTCCTTATCTTGACTATTGTAAATTACGTTGCAACGAACATGGGGGTGCACGTACCTTTTCAAGTTAGCATTTCCGTTTTCTTCGGATAAGTACCCAGAAGTGGATTTTTTGGATCATATGGTAGCTCTATTTTTTAACTCTTTAAGGAAACTCCATACTGTTCTCCACAGGGGCTGCACCAATTTGCATTCCCACTAACAGTGCCCAGGGGATCCCTTTTCTTCACAGCCTCGCCAACACTTGTCTTTTCTTGTCTTTTTGCGACTCGTCATTCTCATGGGTGTGAGTGGTAGCTCATTGTGGTTTGGATTTGTATTTCCCTGATGATGAGTGACGTTGAGCATCTTTTCTTGAACCTGTTGGTCATCTGGATGTCTTCTCTGGGGAAATGCCTATTCAGAGCCTCTGCTCATGTTTTAATTGGACTGTTTGTTTGTTATTGAGTTGCATGGATTCTTTGTGTGTTTTGGATATTAGCCCCTTATCAGATACATGGCTTACAAATATTTTCTCCCATTCAGTAAGTTGTCTTTTGTTTTATTGGTTTCCTTTACTGTGCGGAAGCTTTCTACTTTGATGTAGCCCCCACTTATCTATTTTTGCTTATGTCGATACTGATTCTGGTGTCAGATTTGAGATATCATTGCCAAGACTTACATCAAGGAGATTCGAGCTTTTGTTTTCTTCTAAGAGTTTTGTGGTTTCAGGTTTTATGTTCAAGTCTTTAATCCATTTCAAGGTCATTTTCATGGATGGTGTAAAATAGTTGTCTTGTTTCATCCTTTTGCATGTGGCTGTCAGTTTTGCCAACACCATTTATTAAAGAGAGTGTCCTTTCCCCCATTGTATATTCCTGGCTTCTTCATCGCAAATTAATTGACTGTATATGTATGTGTGTTTACCTCTGGGCTCTCTATTCTGTGCCACTGACCTGTGTTTCTGTTTTCATGCCAATGCTATAGTGTTTACTTACTATAACTTTGTAAGATAGTTCGAAATCAGGAAGCATGATACCTCCAGCTTTGTTTTTCTTCCTCAAGACTGCTTTGGCTATTTGTGGGTTTTTGTGGTTCCGTACAAATTTTAAGATTATTTGTTCTATTCCTTTAAAAAAAAAAACCACGGGAATTTTGATAGAAATTGCATTGAATCTGTAGATTGCTTTGGGTAGTATGGGGATTTTCATAATATTGATTATTCTAATCCATACGCATGGACTCTTTCCCTTGATTTGTGTCTTCTTCAGTTTCTCCCATTAAGGTGTACTTTCCTATATACACGTCTTCCATCTCCTTGGTTAAGTGGTCTTTTATTCTTTTGGATGCTCTTCTCAGTATTTTTTATATTTATTTATTTATGAGAGAGAGAGAGACAGAGTGTGAGTGGGGGAGGGACTGAGAGAGAGGGAGACACAGAATCTGAAGCAGGCTCCAGGCTCTGAGCTGTCAGCACAGAGCCTGAAGCGGGGCTTGAACTCATGAACGGGGAGATCAGGACCTGAGCCGAAGTTGGACGCTTAACCGACTGAGCCACCCAGATGCCCCTGCTCTTCTCAGTTTTTGTCTAGTTGCTCTTATCAACTGCTGAGAGAATAATACTATAATATCCAATTATGTTTGTGTATTATTTCTCTATACATGATTTTGTCAATTTTTTTCATTCATATTGAAGACCCATTAATAGTTATACAGATATTTTGACTATTTTATCATTATATCTTCCTTATGAGTGTCCCTTTACTATTTATTCAATAAAATTTTTATTATTATTTTGAAATGTTCCTCTTCATCTCAACTAATATACTATGTCTTGCAGTATCTATTTTATCTGATATTCCTATAACCACTTCAGCTTTCTCATGCTTATCATTTGCATGGTGTATCCTTTCCCACCTATTTACTCTCAATTGGTCTGGGTCTTTATATTTAAAATGTGTCTCTTGTTGGCAGGAGGTCCAGTCTTGCTCTTTTTTTAAATAGAGTGTTTAATCTATTAGCATACACATAATTTGCATATAGTTGGACTTAGCCTTGCCTTCTCTGTTTCATTTTCCCCTATGTCCCTCCTTTGCTACCTTTTTTTGTCTTGTATTGTTTTTAATTAAATATCTTTTGAAACTCTATTTATCTGTTACCTTTAACTGTACCCCTTTGCTATTATTCACTGATATATTTTTTTCTTCTAAGGAAATCAGGGAGATTCAGTTACATTCCTATGCATCGACAGTAATCAGAAAAGTAACTTTAAAAAGATAACATTTAAAACAGCATCAAATAATGGACAGCACCTAGGAACGAGGAACATTTAAGATCTTTATGGAGAGAAGTACGAATGTTCATTGAAAGCATAAAAGAAGCACTGAAAAATTAAGAGATATACCATGTTCATAGATAGGAGGACTCAATTGATGACAATTCTACTGATATCAATTATGAATTCAAGGCAAATATAACCAAATTTCCAATGGGCTATTTTATGAAACTTGACAAGGTGATTTAAGAATTTATATGGAGGAGTAAAGTGCTTAAAGCAGGAAGACAGTCAAAGGAAGACAAGGAAAAGGAGGAAAAGGTAAGGAATGAAGGAGACAGCATAAGACTGCTTTCTAAGATGAGGATTTACAGTAAAGTAATTGTAATTCAAACTTTGTGGTATTGGTCCAGGAACGAACATACTGACAAGACAGAATAGGGACACAGAAGATATAAGTAAAAATAAATCAGTAAAAAAAAAAAAAGATAAAACACTCAGTGTGTGGATCTGGAAAAACTGGCTTTACAAAAGAAAGTAAGATAAAATTCAATCTTTCTCTTACACCTACAAAAAACAATAAATAAATTCCAGTTAATAAGAGATCTAAATATTGAAAGACAATCTATACAATTTTAAATATCTTTACGACCTGAGAAAAGATGTATTAAACCACCATTGAAAAAGCACAACTAATTGATAAGGTCAATAAAGGTACCTATATCAGAAGTTTAAAACTTTAGTATGACAAAAGATAACACAGGAAAAATGAAGAGCCCCAGATGGGGCGAAAATATACTCATTGCTGATGTTTGGCAGAGGATATGTATGTATCCAGAATATATAAAGAACTTTTAAAAATCAGTAAGTGAAAAAATGGGCAAAACATACAAAAGAGTCAAAATAAAGAGAAAGAAACTGAAATAGGCCCCAGTCATCAAGGGAAGGAAAATGAAAGCAGGTAGTGATGCCATGTTGCATCCATCAGGCTAGCAAGACAAGGGAAGTCTGACGGCATCAAACATGGGCAACAACGGGGGATGGGAACCCATCACATCTGTGTTTGGGGCAGGAAGAACGGGGAAAGGGCACAAAGGGCCCGTTAAGAAGTTTCAGACTGTTAAAGCGTTTCCCCAGAAGCCCCGGCCAATAACCCCCGTCACGTGTCGCTGGCTACAATTGTGTCACGATGTCACCACATCAGTAAAAAAGGCCGGAAAACATTGCTATTTAGCTAGAGCAATGTTTGCCCAAATCATGGTTGTGACGGTAAGGAAGACGGGGGTATTGGGTCTCCGCCACACTCCAGGGCACTCTCTCTATGGAACTGGTCCATGGGCAGACGCCCGGGGTTCAATGACATCTGCTCCAATCACCGACCCTTTTGCCCACGGTCCCCACCCTAGCCAGATGGGCGGTCTCCAGATACTAATTCCCTTCCTGACATCCAGTGGCCAACGGTCTTCCACGGAGAAACGCCAGGGAGTCATCGGGGGCCCCGCGGAGGCAGCATGACGACCACAGGCTGAAGCAGGGGCAACCTGCGGCAGAGTGTGCGGGTCCCCTCTGGGTTCCGGCCGCTGAGCCGCCACCTGCCGCTATGAATCTTGGGCCTCCGCAGGAGACCACAGCTGGTACCTGTTGCTCTGCGCCCCCAGCACCCCATTCACCCTTCTTCCGAGCACCAGGCCCAATTCCTCCCCGGAAAGGGCATCCCCAGCTCCGGGATCCCCTTCCGAGTGTGGGGCCAAGGCCACCCAGGCCTGTGATTGGACAGGGCTGGTCACGTGGCCCAAATGCAGCCAATGAGGCTCTTGCTAGGGAATGCCGGGAAGAGATCTGTGCTCCGTCAGTCCCGCGGGACTTGGACCCGGAGGCCTCGGGGCAGCAGGTGCAGCAGCCACAGCAGCGTAAAGCCCCGGGAGGGTGTGGCCCGGAGGGGAGAAGGGGAGAGTGGGGCCGGTCCTGGGGCTCCGGGAGACAGACTTCCTGTTCACTTGTCCGCACAATTCGGCTGAATCCGCTGTGAGTCGGGATTTCTGCGTCTTGCAAACAAGACTCCAAAGTAGCCCCAGCAAGAACCCCGGGGGACTGGGGGACTGAGCAGGGTGGCTGTCGCCCGTGCCCGGCGGCCCGGGCGCAGCCCGCTCATCGGCGGCGGATCTGGGCCTCCGCCCTCGTCTGCGACCACGGCGTGATGGGCTTAATTTATTGTAGGAAACCCTTAAAGGCGCAGGAGCTTTGGAGAGCCCGTGACAATAGGCATAAAGCATGCATTTAACCCGTCTGAATGGAGGCTAGATTTACTGTCTGGGCCAGACGGGATTTTTGTCCCCAAGTCATCTCGGAGTACATTGGCCACTAAAGATCTCAACAGAAGACGGAGCCGGAACAAAGGAAGTAAATTTTAAAAGGAACTTTGTCAAGGAGTTTTTAGATGCTCACCAGATAGAATACCACGGCTGCCCTCGCCCGAGCGGCTGTTGGATTGGCCCGGTGGGTATGGATCAGAGGAAGATGCTAATGAAGTACTTTAAATGCACGTTTGATGGACCCCGGAGAATGGGGCCAATTTCATACGAGCCTGCAGCAAGGTTACGGAATCAAAGAAGGTGACGGTCAGATTTGCTGCCGGGGACAAGGCTCCATTGTCAGCACCTCCTTTTTCAGCCGGGAAGCATGTTTTTAACTACAGTGTTTACCAACGCGTACATCCTAGCCCGGCCGACTGGGCCTGCAGGATTTATGATCAGGAACAAACCTCTTAGAGGAGAAAAAGAAAACAGCTCCTACCAGCTGGGGAAGGGCCCTGCCGAGCTGCGTTAAGTGTCTGGGCTTCGCCGAGCTCCGTGGGGGGTGGGCGGCGGCATTTGCAAAGCTGGAGGCCTAGCATCGTAGATGGAAGGATCTTGCCTTTCTGGAACAATCAGAGGGCGAAGGAGGCTCCCTCTGAGGCGTCCCGGACGGTTTCAATATGGCTTGACTTGGCGTCGTTCTCCGTAAGACAATCCAGGGCTGGGGCCCTTTCGGCTGAGCCGGCCGGGAGCTGGAATGCCAGCAGTGACAGGCTGGACACTTGGAGAGACTCGTGGGCACCCAGCGTGGTCGATGGTGACGGTGTTGATCCAACTGGCGTCTGGGAACTGGCTTCCCGGCCAGAAGATGGAGCGCCCTTTCGAAACCTTCCCAGTGGCAGGTGCCGACATGTTGCTACAGGCCTTTGGCCCGAGTGGGTCCTGGCGTGCCCACTTGCCCTTCCTGCCCTCTCATGTGCCCTCTCCTGCACATGCCTGGCCCACGCAGGACTTCTCTTCCCACAAGAGGCCCTGAAGCCGGCTTCTGGAACTTGGACGGGCCCCTGGCGCTCCTGGAAATGAACCATCCCACCTGTCACCCACCATCAGGCTCTTGAAGGTCGGCCTCTAAGCTCCATGATTGCTGGTGTTTTCTCGGCCCACGTCTCTGCTCCACCTCCTTGTCACCCAGCCCCCGTCCGATCTATTCCCTCGGCCCGGAGTTATCTTCCTCAGGGTGGTCCCCAGACCAGCAGCATCAGCAGTGGCTGGGAACTTGTGACCCACGCACATCCTTAGAGCCCACCTTAACTGACTGAATCAGAACCTCTTGGGTGTGGGACCCGGGCATGTGTTTTCAGCTCTCCAGGTGGTTCTTTGGGTTCAGCGAATGGCTGAAAAAAATTGAGCGTTCCGGCAGGGGCTGGCTCTCCCTGGAAGGGGCTTTGGGAGCTGTATCACTATCCCGGGTCTGCTCGACCAAATGACTACAAACAAGGTGGCTTAAAACAGGAATTTGTTCTCTCCCGGTTCTGGAAGCCAGAGGCCCTAAATCAAGGCTTTGGCAGGGCCCCGCTCCCTCTGGAGGCTCTGACAGAGAGTCGACTCCCTGCCTCTCTCCCAGCTTCTGGGGGCTGCTGGCCATCCTGGGCGTTCCTGGGCTTGTGGGTACTTCGCTCCAATCTCTGCCTCCCTCTCCACTCGGCCTTCTCCCGTCCTGTGTCACTGGCTCCAAGATCTCTCTCCTTTCTCTTATAAGGACAAGTCATCGGCTCTAGAGCCCACCCCAAATCCACGATGACCTCATCTTGAGATCCTTAACTTGACTACGTCTGCAAAGATGCTCTTCCCAAATAAGGTCACGTTCTCAGGTACCAGGAAAAGGGGCTTGGATATGTCTTTGAGGGCGACACGTTCAACCCACCACGGACACTGAGAGCCGTCGGGTGGAGGGCGTGTGCTTGGGGCAGGCTGCCTGAGCTCAAAGACCCGCTCCCCACCTCCTGGCCCTGAGACCTGTGAGTGGCCCCACCCTCCAAGCCTCAGTTTCCATTTCTGAAAACAGTAAGTGAGTGAAAGTACTTCCCTGCAGAAGCAACTCCGTCTCCACACACCGATGCTGGAGGTATCAGAAAATATCGTTCCCCTGTTTAAACCTTTAGGGCTCCCCATGGCCCCCAAGATACCCCCTTCCCCACTCCCTTAAGGAGGGCACTCGCTTCCCCACCAGCTGCAAAACTCATCACTAAGGCCTTAAGCAACAGTCCAAAATCCTACAGGCTTTCTCTGGCTTCTCTGAAGAATGCTCATTCCCACCTACCTCCCTATTACCCAGCCAGCCCCACTCACCCTGCCCTCCTCCCTCCTCCCCCTGCGTCTGAGAGAAGCAGGCCGCCCTCCATAGAGATGCCCACCGTAAGGAACCAGAGTGTCTGGCCAACAGCCAGCGAGGACCTGAAGCATACCAACGCCCACGTTGAGTGAGCCCCAGCCGAGCCTTCGGATGGTGCAGCCTGAGATAGGCTCTTGATCACGGGGAGACCTTAAGCCGGAAACCGCTCCCTGATTCCTGACTCTCAGAAAACTGTAGGAGATGCGAAATGTTTATCGTTGTTTCAGAGTGCTGTGTCTGAGGACGATCTGTTACCCAGAAAGAGAGAACTGGCTTAGTTCCTTGGGACTCGCGTGCAGCCGTTTGGAACACAGGGTCATTCCAACAAGGCAGTGATGTTAACCACGGCTCAGTGCAACAGCCAGCGCTCGGGGGCTGCAGACAGAGAATGTTTAGCTGGCTGGCTTACGCAAGATGGCGGCTTCTTGACAAGGACGTAGGGCGGCTTCTCACCCAAAGACGGGGCTCTCTGCTACTCTTCATTCCTCTGTTCTCTGCTCCTTGCGGCTCTTGACCTGTGAGAAATGGCCACTCTTCCAACGTGACCTATTTCAATTTATCTGGTCCAGAGACCAGCCCAGACACAACATAACCGACAAGGTGGGGCCCGGTGTCCATCCTGGCTGTCTCCTTTGGTGGTGGAGACGGGCAGAGAGCTGATCAGGGTGGGGTGACCCAAATAAGATTCCAAAAGAAGTGCCAGTTCTAAGACAAAGGGTGCTAGGAAGACACCCCCCTAGGTGCCGACACTTAGCACATCCTTTCTCTCAGGGCACAAGTCTGGAGCCAGAGGAAGAGCACGGCATCCGCATTGAAAAGGCAGAAACGGAGCTGGATTGCCTCATGTCTCCAGGCACTGGGGAGTCTCTGTTTACAAAGCCCGCTTCCACGGGTGCTCATCACCCACCTTGCTCATCTGACCATTCTCGCGTGCTCCCACTGGACCCGAATTGTGTTCTGTCTACTTTGCCTGGATGCCGCAGGGCCTTGGAGACAACAACCTTTCCCTTGTGGGAGCACCTTCTACCGCAGCTGGCTCCCCCACATCAAGTGGCCCCTCTCTCCCATGCACCTGCGGTCAGCCTCTGTCTCCATGTGTTCAAGAACTGTAGTCCGGAGAGCCACACTAGCCCTGCAGCCAGGATGACTGGGGACCCACAGTAGAGCCCAGCTGCTCCTTGCCTCACTCGACAATCATTTGACAATGGGGGGCACATGCCGCGCCCCCGCCCTCAGGCTACAGCGTGACTGGCAGTTTGTCACCCCCTGAAGATCATTGCATTGCTCACCTGATGGGGCTTTCAGCCTCTGACTTGGCCTCTCCAAAGCATCCTTCCTATGTCCCCAAGCATCCTCTAACCATGTCCCTTGCTGCCAGCCTCGTCCTGACTCACCTTTGCCCTCAGGGCAAAGCCCAAGCTGTGCAACATGATCCCTCATGCTCCAGGGATCCGTCCACACCAAGGTCTCTCCCCTCATCTCTGGACGCTCTCTCCTCCTTGAACTTTCAACTCCTATTAAGCTAAACTGCTAACAGCACTTCTTGCATGCCAGGATGTTTCTCGACTCTAGCCTCTGCAGCTGTGGTCCGTCTCTCTGGTTCAGAGTGTCCTTCTGCTGCCACAGTCTTCTCTTAGACGAGTCCTGCCTATCCTTCCACACATGGCCCTGGGGCCGTCACTTCCAGGACACCTTCCCTGATCCCCCGCCCCACCCCGCGTTAATTTCGGGACCCCTCCTCCATGCCCCTATATTACAACTATCAATTTCTTCACCATTGCACTCACTACCTTTCTCAAGATCACCCTATAAGGCAATAAGCCCATGGGGCTCTTAGTTCCTAGCTCAAATGCTGTCAAATACTTGGCACTTTGTCAATGAAGCAGTGAGTATAGAACTGACCGACCACACCTCCATGGTTACCTGGGTGAAGACCTAAGGACTACTGCAATCCAGGGGAAGAAAAGATGAGAGCTTCAAAAAAGATGGTGCCGGACTGACCAGATAGCCATTGCAGGGGAAATGAACCTTTATCCAGAACTCTCACCATGCACGAAAATTAATTTTGCCTCCACCTGGCACAAATGAAGCCACATCCTCCCTCATCCTACCAAAACACTGTCAAAAACAAAACAAAACAAAGCAGATAAAACAGAGGATTTAAGGATGATCCAGAGGCTCAGAACATAATACAAAAATGTTCGGATCTCAATTGAAAATCATTCATCATATCAAGAACCAAGAATATCTCGAATTGAATGACAGTGACCATCAATAAATGCCAACACTAAGTGACAGAGATGTTAGAATTATCCAACAAAGATTTTAAAGCAGCCATGGTAAAATACTTCGATAAGCAATTGAGAATACGCTTGAAACAAATGAGAAAATGGATATCCTCAGCAGATACATGGAAGATAAAGAAGAACCACATGGAAATTTTAGAACTGAAAAATACAATAACTGAAATAAAAAACTCAGTGATGGATTCCACAGTAGAATGGGAAAGACATAGGGAAAAAACCTGGGAGAGAAAAATAATAGAAATTACCAAATCTGAACAAAAGAAAGAAAACAGACTCAAAGAAAACTGAACGGAGCCTCGGGAATCTGTGGAACTATAACGGAAGATCTCACATTTACATCATCAGAGCCCCAGAAGGAAACGGGAATAGAGCAGAGCTGAAAAAGTACTCGAAGAAATAAGGGCTGAAGACTTCCCAAATTTGTGAAGAGACATAGACTTACCATTCGAGAAGCAAACTTTAAACAGAATGAACCGAAGAAATTCACACCAAGACATGTTCTAATTAAACTTCTGAAAGCTAAAGATGATATAGAATCTTGAAAGGAGACCAAGAAAAGCCGATGGATCTGAAATGATAGATAGGCAAATACAGAATTAGAGTTGGGGATTTCAACACCCCTGTCTCAACCGTTGATAGATCAACTAGACAGAAAGTCAACAAGGAAACAAAAACACACAGCACTATCAGCCCACAGGATCTATCCAATATTTATAGAACGTCCCACCCAACAACAGTAGAAAATACATTCTTTTCAAGTGTTCGTGGAGCATATGCCAAGATAGACCATATCTTGGGCCACAAAACAAACCTCAACAAATTCAAAAGAATAGAAATTATACAGTGTGTTCTCCAACAATGATGGACTCCAACTAGAAATCAAGAATGAAAAGACAACAGGAAAATCTACAAACACTTGGAAACTCAAAAGCACACTTCTAGGGGTGCCCGGGGGCTCAGTCGTTTGAGCATCTGACTTCAGCTCAGAGCATGATCTCGCGGTCTGTGAGTTCGAGCCCCGCATCGGGCTCTGTGCTGACAGCTGGGAGCCTGGAGCCTGCTTCGGATTCTGTGTCTCCTTCTCTCTCTGTCCCTCCTCTGCTCTCACTCTGCCGGTCTCTCTCTCTCTATCAAAAAGAAATAAACATTAAAACAATTTTAAGAATGGTCATGAAATCGACATAATTCTAGCAAAACTAACAAAAGGAAAAAAAGGGCTAGGACACAAATTGCCAATATCAAGAATGAAACAGGGGATTTCACTACAGATCCAGGAAACATCAAAAGGATAAAATAGAGTACTATGAAAGACTCTACACAAATTTGACAACTTAGGTAAAAGCGACTAATTCCTTGAAAACCCACAACTCACTCAATATGAAATAGATCATCTGAATAGCATTATTAAACAAAGTAAATTCATAACTTAGAAATACTTCCCTCCAAACATTTCCAGTCCCGGACAATTTCATTGGAGAATTCTGGTAAATGTTTACAGAAGTTTAACACCAATTCTACACAATCTCTTTCCAGAAAATAGAAGAAGAGGAAACACTTCCCAATTCACTATTTGAAGCTAGTATTACTCTGATACCAAAATCAAACAAAGACAGTACAAGAAAAAAAGAAAAGGAAAGAAAGAAAGAAAGGAAATCACAGAATAATATCTTTCATGAATAATAATACAAAAATCCTTTAAAAGCTATTAGCGGATGGAATTCAGCAATATGTAAAGTGAATTATACACCATGACCAAATAGGGTTTATTTCAGGAATGCGAGGCTTGTTCTGTACTCAAAAATTAATCAGTACAATCTGCAATAGTAGTAAGCTAAACAAGACAAATCACATGATCACATCGACAAGTACAGAAAAAGCATTTGACAACATTCAGCATGAATTTGTGATTAAGAGCTCTGAGATAAATAATAGTAGAGGGGACCTTCCCCTTCCTCAACTTAATAAAATATATATATATATATCATATATATCACATATATATATATCACATATATATATATGATATATATATATATATATATATATATATATATATATATATATATATAAAGCTTATGGCTAACACATACCTAATGGTAAAAGCTGAATGTTTTCCATCAAAGTTTGGGAAAAAGGAAGTCTACTTTCACCATTCTTACTTAACATAGTGGTAGAAGTTGTGGTCACTGCAATAAGGCAAGAAAAGGGAATAAAAGCCGTACAGATGTGGAAAAGAGAAATAAAACTGTTGCTATTTGCAGATAACATGATTGTAGAAAATCCCAAGGAATCCAGACTCTCTCTCTCTCTCACACACACACACACATACAATTCCTAGGATTAATAAGCAAGTTCAACAACATCACTAAAACAAGATAAATGCAAAAGTTGGTTGTATGTCTATATACTAGCAAAAAAACCAAAGGGACATCAAAGTTCAAAATACAATACCATCTCAGTTGCTCAAAAATTAAAAACTTAAGTATAAATCTAACAAAACATGTACAGAACTTATATGCTGAAAGCTACACCACTCTGAGGAAAGACATCAAAGAAAAGCTAAATAAATGGGAGACATTCCATGTTCATGGATTGGAAGAATTCAACATAATAAAGATAACAATTCTCTCCGAAGCGATATAAAAGTATTGGTTAATATACAGCAATTCCTTTCAAAATCCCAGCAAGAATTTCATAGATATAGATAAGTTTCTCCTAAAATGTATATAGAAAGGAAAAGGAATTAGAATAGCTAAAACAACTTTGGAAAAAAGAATAAAGCCAGAGGCATAAGTTTACCTGATTTCAAGGTTCAAAGCTACAACAATCAAAATGAGAATACGGTCAAAATATGTGAATACGAGAAGTTAGAGGGACAAACACATAGATCAATGAAACAGTAGAGAACCCAGAAATACTTATACATACTAATTTTTGATAAAGGTGCAAAAGCAAGTCAATGGAGGAAAGATAGCATGTATAACAAATGAAATTGAGGCAGCTAGTCAGCCATAGGCAATAAAATGAACCCTGACCTAAGTTTCACACCTTTTACAAAAATTAACCCACAGTGGATCTTGGACACGCATTAAAAGTAAAACTATAAAACTTTTAGAAAAAAACATGAGAGAAGATCTTTAGGATCTTAGACAGAGAATCCTTAGACTTGGCACCCAAAGCATAGTCCATAAAAGGAAAACCTGATTAATTGGACCTTAGCAAAAAGTAAAAACTTCGCTCAGCCAAAGACCCCGCTAAGAGGATGAAAAGGCCAGCTAGAGACTGGTAAAACCAGCAAACACACAGACAAATAAAACACAGACAAAAATTTGTCATC
>PITB01020320.1:0-31081 GCA_004024585.1 Paradoxurus hermaphroditus
CTCTCCCTCTCCCTCTCTCCCACTTGGGCTCTCTCTTTCTCAAATTAAAAAAATTTACTATTTAAATCATGTTCTTTTTCTTATTACCTTAATTTTACAGTATAGACATTTTAAAATGCTTATGCATTCAGATTCTTAGGACTTTCATGATTTTGATTTTTTTTCTTGTGTTGTTTTTTTTTTTAATGTTTGTTTATTCCTGAGAGAGAGAGAGGGAGACACAGAATCCGAAGCAGGCTCCAGGCTCCGAGCTGTCAGCACAGAGCCCGATGCTGGGCTTAAACTCAGAAACCATGAGATCCTGACCTGAGCAGAAGTCAGACACTGCACCGACTAAGCCACCCAGGCGCCCCTCTTCTGTTGTTTCTAAAACGTCTAGAAAACCGCCCCTTCTGTGGAAGTTTGATAGGAGTTAATTCTGTTGTTAGTTAAAAATACGGTTTGATTATTAAAGTGCCATCCTTCATTTCATCTATGATCTATTACGTGATGAGATAATAGGTTTACTTTTCTTCAAATACTAAACGGCATTCTTTCAACATCTTTATTGACCATTTGAGCTTTCTTCCCCCTTTTGATTTCTGACACCTTCTTATCACATATACAATTATCCTGGGTCCGGGTGTGGGCTAACCACTTAGCGCCAACACTTTCTAACCTAAGTAGTTCCAGAAGAACTACAGGATGGTGCTGGATCTTGAAAAGTGTTGCTTAAGAGACATAGGTGGGAGAATAAACATTTCAAGTGTGTCCTTCCTGACTTTTTGACTGTAATTCTACGAGATTAGATAGAAAAGAAAAAAAAATAAAAGGCACAACAGCAAGTTAAAGCAGTCTTACTTATCATTGCCAATTAGGACCTGAAACCAGTCGGTTATCTTTGTAATCCAAAGGCGAAGTTGTGTTTTCTGTCGGGTAGTTGCGGATAATAGTTTCTTCCTGTTTTACTCTGTTATAATCAGACAAAGGATTCATTAATATCTTCCCCGTGACGAATACTACGATATTCGTGAATGATGGAGAGAACGTGGATCTGATTGTCGAGTACGAGGCGTATCCCAAGCCTGAGCACCAACGCTGGGTCTATATGAACAGAACCCTCACTGATAAATGGGAAGATTATCCCAAGCCCGACAACGGAAGTAATATCAGGTAAGGAAAGAGCCTTGCACTGGGGATTTGATATTTCCCGCCTCTTCCGTTGGCAGACCAGGGCCTATTTCTGTGACCCATAAAATGTACGAGAAGACACGTGGGGTAGAAAGAAGTTGGGGCCTGCCTCCTCAGTCTTCAGACCAGTATTTCCTTTCGCATTGTGTTTCGAGCACGCACGGAAGTCCGCACCTCCGTTTTCTCGTTTGTGGAATGGAAGATCATTCACTCCCCGAGTTCTGAGGCTCGTTCTGAGCAGTGGCTGGCATATACGAGAGACACGTTAAAAATGTGTTTTCAGAGAAAGAGGAGAGTTAGTACCTTGGATCCTTTTTTAAAAACCGTAAGAAAACGAAGCCTCATTTAGTAACTCCGGGCCAGGCAGTGAACCCAAGTTCTGTCCTAGCAGCCACACCTCTCATTTGATCCTCAAGACATTTATGATGAAAATAGAAGCAATCGTAAAATAGTAACAAGTTAAAGAAGACTAGTAAAGAAAAATAAATATAATAAAAATAATAAAAAACATTAAGAGAGTAAAATAGTCGAAGCTGCTTTCTCCTTGTAAGCTGCAGGTGCTTTTGCCTGGGCCACTCTGTTCTAAGTACCTGATGTGTAGTACGTCGATAATTTCAGTCCTCACAAACCTCAGGATCAGGCACTCTTATTCCAACATCATCTCTGTAGAAGAGGAAACCGAGACACAAATGAGTTAAGTAACTTGACCGAGATCAAAATGGCTGCCAGAGGTAGCTCCCCAGTTAGAGTTTGTATTTCTTTTCCAGTCAGGAACCACGGGCTGTTGTAGCAATGTGCACGAGAGGTGACGTTGTCCTGGGCCAAGATGCGAGGGAGGAGAACGGGTTTGGGAGGCTTCCAGGCTACCTCTATAGGAAGACTCAGTGGTTGAGGGGGCAGGAGAAGAGAGGTAGCTGCTGGGGATGGCCCTTCGGATTCTGCATCCGTCAGCCATGTTGGATGGTGAGGGGTGAGGCCATTCAATGAGGAGGAGGAAGGGTTGGCAGGGGCAAGCTCGACTTGGGGTTTGTTGAGTTTGAAGTTGACCATGGGCTCTCAGGTAGAGATGTTCAGATAGGAAGAATCCTAGGTCAGTTTCCCTAGAAGCAGAGCCTGAGACAGGGATTTTGGGTCAAGGGCTTCATTAAGGGAAAGAGAGACGTGTCAGGGAGTAGGAGAGCAGGGCGCGGAGGGTAAAGGAGGAAAGAAAGGATGTGGGTGAGCGGCAGGCTGATCTCAGGGGTCCTCCGGAGCTGGCCTTTTGTCCCTCTCCACGGGCAGTCACTCATTGACTGTAGACATGGATAGGCAGTCAACTTTCAAGTGGGCCGAAGTGTTCAAAGGCAAGACTTGGGAAGACATTGCAGGTGTGAGTCATCATTAGCCGTACCCGCAGGGCAGGGGTGTGGGGGCATGGAAATAGCTCTGGAGAGGAGGCGCAGGACTGAGAAGTCTAAAGTAGAGGTAAAGATTTGAAAGTTGCGAGCAAACAGCGAGTAGTTCAGTGCGAAGGTGGATTGCTCAGGGGCACGTCAAGACGGTTGTGTAGCTCCTGCGGGTCCAGGGCTGCCCAGGGCACTGCATCCACACCAGTGTCCCTGTCAGTAACTTCTGGCCGAACTCCGCACTCCGTCTACACAGCCATATCTGGTGGCCCTGCTGTAAAACAGAAGCTTCAATAGCAAGTAGTGCAAAGGACACTAGGATGAGGTGGTGGGCATGGCGGGGGGGGCACGGGGAACCAGGAGATTGTGGTGTTGTAAGAGGGAAGGCGAGGGGCCACAGTGTTGACTTTGCTTTCTGTGTGGAGAGACCTCCGTGTAGACGCCTGCCAGTCTAGGGTCCTGCCAGGTGAGCATTGTGAAAGCGCGGCAGGGTAGGTGAGCTCAGGACACCGGTGGGGAGGAGACTGAGTGAGGGACCGTGGGCAGAGAGGACATGGGCATGAGGACAGTCAGGGATGGGGAGGAGGCTGCACGGCTTTCTCCCACTCAGCACCCTCACCGGGCAGCCATTTGTCCCAAAGTAAATATAGGTATATGTGTTTATATTTGCTAATGTGGATCTTGTTAGTACCGACTTAAGTGAGTCTTTTTTTTCCCTCAAACAGGCGTGTGTTTCCAGACAGAAATGATGGAAAAGACACTCACTTGAGGCAGGCCCTTCACAGGTGATTGATTTATTGTCTTTTTTTTTTTTTTTTGGTAGATATGTGAGTGAACTTCATCTAACCAGATTAAAAGGGAACGAAGGAGGCACTTACACATTTCAAGTGTCCAATTCCGATGTCAGTTCTTCCGTGACATTGAATGTTTACGTGAACAGTGAGTAAAACGAACGATCCTTATCTTTTTCTTTTTGATTATTTTAAGTTGTGCCTCGTGTTTGTCACAGCTGCAGACCTGAGCTCATTGTGTACCGTGTAAATAATGTTTCATGATAATTTTGACCTTAACAAAGACCCCGTGGTTTGGTGGTTGGAAGAATGTGTGCGGAAACCAATTCCTCGCCCTACATCTCGCCGACCGCGTGACCTTGTGGAGGGCGCTCAGATTCTGGGTTCTGCCTCTGAGGTAAACGGAGGAGCCGTAGAAGTTAAAAATAACTGTTGTTTGAGGGAACGTGTATTATTATTGATTGTTGAAACGGGGAGCCAGAGGTTAAATGGGACCTGGATTAGGGTGTTAGCTGGCTAAGAGACACTCTCGAGCTCTGACGTGATTTCTTTGTGACAGTGCTTGCTTTCTCGGGGTCGTGAGACTATTTGTGTTTTGATCGTTCTCCCACTAAGACAGAGGCAGCATCGATCCAGCTCCGCAGGACCCTCCTGCGTGGCGTGTGGGTACTCAGTGGAGGGAGTGGGTGGGTGAGGGTGGGAGGCTGGCTTTGGACATGGGAACTGGAACGCTTGAGTCCTGCCCTGCCATGGCCCCCACGACATCTTGGAGAAACGTCTTGGCCCAGAGGTTGAGGCCAAGGGAGCATGCCCACTGGCTAAGGCTTCTGCCGTGTGCTGGGCTTCCTCCCGGCTCTGCTCTGGCGCCGAGCTGCACTTGCGAGGAAGGCTAGCAGGCACCTGCTGCACCACACCAACCGGGGGACCAGGGCACAGGACAACTCCACAGTCAGAATTCCAAGGAGTGGCCGACACAGTGACCCATCGGAATTAGCCGTCCTGGGCATGTGTTGGGGGGCGGGGGATATGGAGACAACCTGGAACATTCCCTAGGAGACAACTCAGCAGCTGTGCTGAGCACTTCTTGTGGGCTGGGCTGCAGGAGGGGCTGTGGGAACAAAGAACGGGCACCAGTTTCTTGTCCCGAAGGAGCTTGCCTGCCCGGAAGTAATTTTACAAGTTCATTGATGCAGCGGCTCAATGGCCTGGGGCAGGTAGCATGATCCATTTCAGATGAAGACAGGAAACAGCTAGTAAGTGGTACTTTTGATTGCTCACCTGGAGTCTTTTAACTAGAACTTCATTTCCAAGAACAAGATGTTCTTACGTGTTTAGATAAAGACGGTCCCGTCTACGGAGCTCAACAAGTTTCTGAACTACAGGCCTTCTCAGGATCCTTAATGTGCTGGTTAGTGTGTCTGATGCCTTCCCAGAGCAGGGTGGGGTATGGGATAATATGGGCAGCCCAAACTTGTTTGACCACAGAACTTCCTTTTTTTTTTTTTTTTTTTTTTGAGGAAATTGTGTTAACATCTCAATTCCTCAGAACAGCGTTGATTATATGGTATCTCATTGGCCTGCATTCCAGATATCTCTAGATTAATTCAGATGTTAATCAGAGGAGCTTAGCGTATTACACAGGAGCCTAATGAGCTGCTTCTGAAAAATCTCAATATTCGAGTAACTTAAGAGATGATTGCAGGGAAGCCAATATCCTTACAAGTGTAATATGCACATTGTCCACAAAATCTTGGGGTGCTCTGGCACAGTGCTACCCAAACTATCTGTGGCAAAGGACCTTTCCTTTTTTTTTTTTCCAATTTATTCTGGATCAGTATTTTCTACAAAATACAGTAAGAGCTGGGACACCTGGGTAGCTCAGGTCGGTTAAGCATCTGACTCAAGCATCTGAGGTCATGATCTCACAGTTCATGGATTTGAGCCCCGCGTGGGGCTCTCTGCTGTCAGTGCAGAGCCCACTCGGATCCTCTGTCCCCCTTCTCTCTCTGCCCACCCCCCCCCATGCTGGTTCTCTCTCTCTCTGTCTCAAATAAAGAAATGATCTTAAAAAAAATGCAGTAAGAACCAACAATCACTAGGAAATTGAAATGAAAAACAGAACAGACATATGCAAAAGCCAACTTTGAATTTTTGTTTAATGGTGAGATTCGATAGATAGAAAAACTACTCTGTCAGACGGCCGCTTGTGAATGCTTATCGTCAGGTGTGTACTTCCCTCTCGTTGACCAGTAACAGCAGGTCATGGCCGTGCCCGACTCTACAGACCTCGCTTTGAGAGTCTCAGTAGTTGGGAATTTTATAAAATGAAGTGCAATTTGCGTCTCTTTCCCCGGCTTCAAGGTCAAGGAGGCATTAAGATCTGCCTCTTTCCACTTTTTCATGCTTCATTTGCTAGTCCCGCCTGCCGGTAGCCATGAGTCATTGACCTCAGAAAGATGTCTCTGAAGTCACCCTTACTTTTCTCTGGTAACAAAATTGCTGCCATTTTACTTACCAGGCTGATTTGCCATCCAGCAGGACCGAACGGTCTTCGTCACCTCTGCTGGTGAACTCATGCTTGCTTGAAACTAGATAGGAAACGGCATGAAGCTTCCCAAATGAATTTTTTCTCGGACTCCCCGTTGGTACAGAAGCCCTTTTGTTTGTGCCGGGGCCTGGGTCACAGACACGCACCTAGCATTTCCTGAGCTCCTGCTCCGTGGCACTGGGCACACGGACAAGGATGGGGTCTCCCCCTCAACCCCCGTGGGTTAAGTTCTTCAAGAAGTCTTTCATTGATGCCAGTTCGTTACAAACACTTAACTAACAGAAGCCATTTCTTTCACTGACTACTACATTGGATTTCTTTATCTCCAAATGCTTTGACAGAGGTAGTATTTTTTTTTTTTTCATTTTTCATGTTTATTTATTTTTGAGCGAGAAAGACAGATAGACTGGGCGGGGGAGGAGCAGAGAGAGAGAGACACACAGAATCCAAAGCAGCTCCAGGCTCTGAGCCGTCAGCACAGATCCCGACGCGGGGCTCGAACTCACAAACCACCAGATCATGACCTGAGCCAAAGTTGGACGCTCAAGCAACTGAGCCACCCAGGCAGCTCCGTAGTATTTTATCTTGACGTTTATTTATTTATTTTGTGTGTGTGAGAGCAGTGTGTGTGAGCAGGGGAGCGGCTGAGAGAGAGGGAGGCAGAGAGAATCTCAAGCAAGTTCCACACCGTCAGCAGAGTTCAAACCCACAAACCATGAGATCATGACCTGAGCCAAAATCAAGAGGCGCTTAACCGACTGAGCCACCCAGGTACCCTGACAGAGGTCGTGTTTTTGTG
Source organism: Paradoxurus hermaphroditus (assembly GCA_004024585.1). NCBI lineage: Eukaryota > Metazoa > Chordata > Mammalia > Carnivora > Viverridae > Paradoxurus > Paradoxurus hermaphroditus. Next base: position 6,694 of record PITB01020320.1, read on the forward strand.
TGAAACTTAAAAACACCATACCTCTTGTGAAGTACGTTCAGTTGCTCTTCACGGATCAAGTTAGCTAATTTCTTTGTTGATTCTTTCTCATGGAAAAAGATTTTTCAATGTGGAATTTTAAACTCGAACGCTAAAAATAGTTTTGAAATTTTAAAGTAGAGTTGTGTCCATTTTGACATAACGCTTCAGCTGAGCCAAGTCCATATGTAGATCTACTATGTGATTTATTCTGTAAATAAGCTCCGTTAGCCCCAAGGATGAAAGGAATCGTGCTCTGCAAAAATTAGAATTGATAAAAATGAGAATAATAAGTACATAATATTAGTGCCGAAATTCAGCGACTTTTACTCAGTGGCATTAATGCATAATTGCTTAATAGATTCAGCCGAAACGCTTATGAAAACCCATGAGTTTGAATGGTTCAGTGTCTGATGGTTGAAAAATTCACTTGTTTTAAGAACTCCGCCTGTAGATTTGAGTACGCTGAGTGTGTGCATGTGTGTGTGTGTTTTAATTGCTTATGTGGGAGGCTTTAAAAAATACCATGTTCTGTCAGTTTGTGTTAGAGGAAAATATGTAGCGTATTAAATTCGAAAATGTTTTAAGTCTGTTTTGAACTTCTCTCACCAAGCCATGATTTGCATGGGTCTGTTCTGTTGGCTCTTGGCTCTGGGGTATTAAAGGTGGTTTATAAAGGCCAAGCAAGAGCTGTAACATGTCTGCCGGTTTTGAGTTTCCAGTGGAAACTGATGGGAGTTTTTCACTAAAAAAAAACACAAGAGGGGCGCCTGCGTGGCTCAGTCGGTTAAGCATCTGACTTCGGCCCAGGTCATGATCTCGCCTTTTGGGAGTTTGCCCCCTGCATCAGGCTGTGCATTGTCTTTCCGTCTCTCTGCCCCTTCCCCACTTGCTCTCTCTCTTTCTCTCAAAATAAATCCATAAACTTAAAAAAACACGTAAGAAAAGCCAGTGACTCTTTGCATTGAATTTGCATTACTATAATCACCCTTGAACTGCTTATCGAAAATGCATACAGAAATCAGATTCCTGATGCTCTAAAGAAGTTTGGCATCTTGGGGGAAAATGTCCATTTGTTTCCTTTGCCAATTAAAATCCGGAGGAAAGTGGAGTTCTGAAATGTATAGAACTATCCCGGAGTGTTTTGTTTAGATACAATGACATAATAAAAGTGTTTTCTCTTTTTTTAAAGTTTATTTATTTTGAGAGAGAGAGGAGAGAGAGCGGGGGGGGGGGGGGTGATCCGGAAAAAGAGAGAGAATCCCAAATAGACTCTGCGCTGTCAGTGCAGAGCCCAATGCGGGGCTTGATCTCACGAGTCACAAGATCCTGACCTGAGCCAGAACCAAGAAGAGTTGGATACTTAACTGACTGAGCCACTCAGGTGCCTCAGAAGTGCTTTCTTATTTTTTTTTAATCTTTTTTAACATTTATTTATTTTTGAGACAGACAGAGTGGGAGCAGTGGAGGGGCAGAGAGAGAGGGAGACACAGAATCCCAAGCAGGCTCCAGGCTCTGAGCTGTCAGCACAGAGCCCAACGTGGGGCCCGAACTCACTGACTACTAGATCTGACCTGAGCTGAGGTCGGACACTTAACCAACTGAACCACCCAAGCACCCCCCCCCAAAAGTGCTTTCTTAATAGGTCCTACTCTTCCTCAAACTCCTGCAGGTATAAGAAAAATGACACTACTGAGATTCTATAGGGAGCCTGTGATAACTGGGTTAGAAACTTCTGGTCTCCTTGCTGACAATAAATGTCACACAGTAAGGTTTTTACCAGATCCAGGACGAATAAAAGGCCAAAGGTACATTTAACTCTTAATGATCCATTCGCTCTTCCATTACCACCCAATAGTGCTTGAATACATTTCAAACCTTAGAGTGGACTTAAGTGTCAATCAGTAATGTACATATTTTTTAAGCTTATTTTGGCGTACAATTTCAAATATCCCATGTGAGTCCTGAGGTAACCTACATAATTATGGAAAGAAAGTATGATCGATATGATAAAGGAGTTGGTTTTCAAACCCCTGGAATGATTTTAAGAAGATCCAGTAACTTCGTTTCCCCAGCTTTACTGAGGTACCATTGACAAAATTGTGAGATATTTGAAGTGTATACATGATGATTCTGATGCCTGTAAACATTTTAAGAAGATTCCCCCCAACCCGTTAATTAACCTGTTCATCACCTTACCTGTTTACCCTTTTAATTTTTGGTTTTTGGGGGGAGAGGGTAATTTTGTTGTTGTTTGGTGAGAACATTTAAGTTTTACTTTCTTAGCAAATTTCAGTTATACGATATGGTGTTATCATCTGTGGTCACCATTTAATTCATCAGATCCTCAGACGTTATTCATCTTACGCCTGACTCTCTGTACTCCTTTAACGCCTCTCCCCAATTCCCTCATCCCTGAGGCCCTGACAACCACTTTTCTACTCTTTTTCGATGAACTTGATTTTTTTTTTTTTTTGAGACTCCGTTTAAGCGATACCAGGCAGTATTTGTCTTTCTGTGTCTGACTTATTGCATATGATATGATGCAATGGGTCTACTCATATTGTCACAAATGGCAGGATTTCCTTCGGGTTTCAAGGCTGAATGATATTCCCGTGTGTGTGGTGCACATTTTCTTCATCCATTCGTCCACCGAAGGAAACCTAGGTTGTTTCCATACCCAGCTACTGTAAACAATACTGCAGTGAACACTGCAGCGCAGATATCTCTTCAAGACAATAGTTTTGTTTCTTTGAGATCTATACCAAGAAGCGGAATCGCTAGATCTTATGGTAGTTCTGTTTTCAGTGTCTTAGGGACCCTCCATGCTGTTTGCCAGAGCGGCTGCTCCAGTGCGCCTGCCCACCAACGGTGCACGCAGGCTTCCCTTTTCTCCACACCCTTGTCCACAGTTGTTATCTCTTCTCGTTTTGATAATAGATGTGCTAACTGTGTGGGTGATACTTCATTTTCGTTTCGATTTTCCAGTAACTTTATTTTATTTTATTTTTTTTAATTTTTTTTTTAACGTTTATTTATTTTTGAGAGAGAGAGAGACAGACAGACGGAGTGTGAGCAGGGGAGAGGCAGAGAGAGAGGAGACACAGAATCCAAAGCAGCTCCAGGCTCTGAGCTGTCAACACAGAGCCCAACGAGGGTGAGATCATGACCTGAGCCGAAGTCGGATGTCTAACCGACTGAGCCACCCAGGCGCCCCTGCCAGTAACTTTAAAATGCCTCTTCAAAACGGTATCTAAGAACATTTCCAGGTCGGCATGATGAATCTAATGTTTGCGGTAATTGATTATCTAGGGGCCATAAACAGATCTCTCCCCAGTCTTAAAGGTCTGCCCTTTCATGACAACCCCAGCCGGCTGAGTCAGAGTACTGTGGCACTCAGGCGGCAGTGAAGGCAGGCAGACAGGACAAGAGAGACTCCGAGAACTCCAGGGCTAGCCCTTCACCGACGGGAACACACGGAAAGCCAAGCTAGATTGGCAATCCAAATGGCTGCCCAACTGCAGCAGATTAACTCTCAAAGTTCCCAGCTCTACTTTGTTTACAGCAGAGTGTTAATGGGGGGTTGAAACAATTTAAGGAAATGCGAAATAATGCATTATTTCCACATCACCACATCATGTCATTACCATCCTGCCGGGCATGAGCAATTATTATAGATCATACAGTGTACCGGTGTCAGTCCAGGTCGTAAATCATCCGGAATAAGGCCTCTTGAAAAGGAAGTTTCTCTTTGACCACATTTGCAGAATCTGGGCTGCCTTTTGTGTATTTTTGATTCTAGGTTTTTAAATGTTTTTAATGTTTGTTTATTTTTGTGTGAGAGAGAGAGAGAGACAGAGTGCACTCAGGGGAGGGGCAGAGAGAGAGGGAGACACAGAATCGGAAGCAGGCTCCAGGCTCTGAGCTGACAGCACAGAGCCCGACGCGGGGCTCAAACTCCTGAACCTGAGATCATGACCTGAGCCGAAGTCAGATGCTTGACTGACTGAGCCACCCAGGCACCCTTGGTTATAGTTAAATCTACTTCTGGATGGCTAAACTATCCTTCTACGGAAAAGCCACTCTAAGGGTAACTCCCCACAAGCGAGGTACATGCCGGCACGTTTGCCAAAGGTGAGGGCAGACCTGTGAAGCTGGCCATGTAGATAGATGGCTTAGCCTGCCCGCCAGCAAGCCCTCCGGGTCACCCACCTGGCTGCAGGTCTCAAGAACCTCCCCCCGCCCCAGGTAAAATGGTAATGTGGGGTGGCCTTCAAGGATTGCTCATTTTGGGGACTTTGGGTCTGTGCCTTTCAAGATCCCCATGAGATGAGAGCAGTTACTAAAACTTCGCCTCTTTGGAAGGTGGAAATGTTTCTCTGCCTTTTAACCTGTCAGCCTTTCTCTCTCCATTTTTTTTTTTTTTTACATGTATTTATTTTTGAGAGACAGAGCACAAGTGGGGGAGGGGCAGAGAGAGAGAGAATGAGACACAGAATCCTAAGCAGGTGCTAGGCTCCAAGCTGTCAGCACAGAGCCCAATGTGGGGCTCGAACTCACAAACAGTGAGATCATGACCTGAGCCCAAGTCAGACACTTAACTGACTGAGTCACCCAGGTGCCCCTCTGTCTCCATTTTTTAAGGATCAAGAGGACCTTCCAAACATTTGGGTGTCCGAGCTATACTCGTGTTAGGGGCTAACCATTTTAAGGCGTACGACTAACACTGGTCTGTTGAGTTTTTCTCTTTAGTGTTTTTTTTTTTTTCATATTAGATAGATTCTAGTAGGTCTTCTATATTAAATTATTAGAATCCTTAAACATTAAATAAAGCCAGTGCTGAATAGAACTCCTTTTTGCTTTATTTATTTGTTTTTGAGGATTTTCTGTAAGGCTATCACAGTAACCGGAACGGTAGCTTGGTTTGTGCAAACATTTGTGTCCACGCGTTTTTAAATCCAAACAACTTTTTAATTATACAAATATTGGGTGAAGACTTGTTCTAGAAAAATCAGAAAATGTAAGGAAGCAAAAATGCGAAGCAAGTTTGAATTATACCTTTTAAAGTGTGTTTCCATTGCCAGTATATGCCTTCTTGTGTATACGTTCTTCCCGACCATTATTTTTTAGACTTTTTATTTTTAATTAAAATGAGGTCAGATCGCTTCGTAAGCTTGTGTTTTGGCGCTGAATAGTGAATGCCTTGTACCCCTCTTTCCACGTCATGAAATACTCTTCGGCAACCTCATTTCGGTGTCTCGTTGCATGGATCGTGGATCATTTTCTTAACCCCCGTCCGTGTCTGGTGCAATTTTGAGACATCGTGGGGAATGGGGGATGGGACACGGATGATGTGACTGGGGTTTTAAAGAAACCCATCAAATGCTTATTTAAGGTTTATAATTATCTTGTTTAATCTCAAATGTGCGACCTTGCCTAAGTGCCTGGCAGTAAATGGGGTTATCATCTGTCATTATCTTTCATGCTCCTATGTCTTAAACATATGTCACCGAAGAGACACTGAGCTGGCTTTGGGGACAGTTCTAAATTAAGGAATAATTTTCAGATCTTCTTAGCGCGGTTGCTAATCTATGTAAGAATAGTCGCTTGTCTTTCTACATTAATCTTTTTCTAGGTAGTGTGTATTCATTTGCAGTATCTGACAGCGCCTGAGCCCTGTTTTTGTGTTCTCTTCCCGAATTCGAAATGAGTGTTTGTTGTGAAATTGCTCAGGAGTTACGAGCGTTGTTTTTTGACGCGACACTCTGATGTCTCCTCTTCCTAACGAAGGGGATCTCCGTGGCTGCGAGAGCTGCCGGAGACATTTAAGTGGAAAGAAAAAAGGAATCTCGTGGCAACCTACTTTTAAAGTGGAATGTGATTCTCTGATGTTCTGAAAACATTTAGGAAATGTGTTGGTATCCTTTTTCCTTCATGTCTTGTAAGAAAGTCGGTCTGGTGGGGCGTGTGGCTGATGCGGAGGATCTAGTTCAACGCCGAGCCTGCTCGAGAACAGGCATCCTGTCTAGACTGTTAACGCCCTTCGTTCAGACGATCTGCCCATTCCTTCATGTGTGTGGCAGAAAAGCAGGAGAAACAGGTCGAAGTTACGTCACCGTGTCAACTGCTCGAACTGACCCTGAACTTGGGGCGTACTTTCCCAAAAACAGCATGCACTCCTCTTCCCATCAGTGGAGCTTCTGCTCTGTGGAAACTTCCTTTCCAGTGGATCCAGCTCTGTTTTTCCATCAAATGAGCCCCCTTCGTGTGTGCGTGTAGATACAGGTTCGCCTCTAATCCAGGGTACATTTAAGGTAACCCGAGGATAGGTACACACTTTTCCCAGGAGTTTTCTGTCAGTAGCCTTTCTCCTCCACTTCTGAACGATGTGGCAGAATGAATTCCGTGCTTATACTGAATAGAAAAATAACATTTTTGTCACATGCCTGCACTCCACGTGGGTGTCCCGTCTGCCTCTCCCGTGTCTGGGTCACGTGGCAGTGGTACCCCTGTGACGTGAGCATGGCGATTCTGGCCGAGGAGGGCTTTCTGCAGGTACTTTTATTACTTCTTAATTTTTTTAACTTAATCTCGGGATTGGGAAATCTTTAATGGCTCTTTAGAACACAGATTGGCAAACTGTAGCCCTACGGGCCGAGTCAGCCTACAGCCTATATTTTGAAGGACCCATACACTAAGGCTTTTTTTTTTTTTTTTTTTTGAATGGTTAAAAAAAATCAGAAGATTTCGTGATATGAAAATAAAATCTCTGTCCATTCAGGAGAGTTTATTAGAACACAGCTGTGCTCATTTGTTTGCATGTCTGGCCACATTTGTGGTACAATCGGCAGAACTAGGTATTTGCAAGGGAGATCCTAAGGTCCACAAAGCCTAAAATATTTGCTGCCTCACACTTTCATTAAAATTTAGCTTACCCCTAGTTTAGAACATCACTTTATTAGGAGAGTGGTTTTTTTTTTTTGTTTTTTGTTTTTTAGTTTGGAGAGAGAGAGAGGTTATGGAGGGGCAGAGAAAGCGGGAGAGAATCCCAAGCAGGCTCCGCGCTGATAGCACAGAGCCTGACACGGGGCTCGAACTCACGAAGTGTGAGATCATGACCTGAGCCGAAACCACGATCCGGACACTTAACCGACTGAGCCACTGTTTTTGTTTTCGATTTCCTTTCTTAATAGTAGACACTCTGTTAAAGACATCTGGATACAGGCATGTATAGTTGAAGCTTTGTTTCATTTGCTTAACAAACTTCTATCAAAGTGCCCGTCTGCCGGTTTCTGGCCATCTTTAAGAATGTGTAAATCAAGATATATTTTCAAAATACCTATTCTGGGGGTATTTTTAAGGATAAGTAAAAGTTAACCTAAATTGTTTTCTCCTCCCGTTTTAGCTGACTTAAGTTCTTTATCTTAACGGGGTTATGGCAGGAATATAGATTTGACCCGGGCGCAAAGAGTGACAGATTGCTCCAAAGGTTGCTGGGTTGCCATTAAACACCAGCAGACCTACAGTCGTAAAAACAAAATGCATCCTTAGGAGCCCTCTTCATTTAGTCTTTTATTGTTTGGGGACCCAAGTCCGTGTTCTTTGCTGATTATAGAGCACGGGCAAATGTGCGTTCACAGCAGGAGGTGGTCGCGGGGCGAGAGGAGTCCAACTTCCAAAGTCGGAATGCTTCCGCACCGGTTACTTGTGTGTCCCGCCCACCCCCGCTCTTATTATCTGTGCTGTGTTCTTAAAAATTTGTTTTGTTCCTGCTTTCCGTATGGGCCTGATGGCGGTAAGAAGGAATATTTTTCAAGATCACATATTTTGGGGGTAAATCAGCAAATGGTTAGGATTTTTAATTGCACGAGCCATAAATTCTCAGTAGAGTCATTAAGCGCTCTGAAATCAGCCTACAAGCTGATCAGTGTTGTTGGAGACACTGGAATGACTCAGGTCCACGAAGCTTTGAAAGGAGAAAAGGCTATTTTCTTAATCTCCGCAGGAAATACATAACTCATACACCTCTTAGGCTTATCTAAACCTCCAACTTGGGAGGAATTAGGGAATGTGTCATTTGGTATCCTGCTGATTGCAGAATATCTCCGAAACCACAGCTCAGATTTAACCTGGAGAATCGCAGCGTTATGTGTCTTTAAAAGCAAAATGCATATTTAATGCCTCACACGGTGCACCGAGGCACTTCCAAAATGCAGCTGAGCCCAGATTTTCGTTTTTAGGAATCAGATTTATACCTAGCTCATTCTTTATGCATTAAACATTTTCATAGTGCAACTTGCCACGGAGAGCTGAAACTGTACTCGTGTAATTTAGCCTCTTCAAAATGAGGTCTGTCATCCCCAGCGTTAGGACAGGGCTGGGATTAGGGGGAGGCGCCTTGGGTGCAAAATTTAAGGAGGCGCTCGCTCACCGTGCCAGCCCCGGATCGGCAAGGCCTTGAGGAAGATGAGCGCCTTCTTAAATTCCACACCCTGCGTGTTTCCCTGGCCTCGCCCTAGTCCCCGTGTCCGGTCAAGGTCTTTCATAGGTACTTTAAGAAGGCACATTGCCGGCTCTGAGCCTCAACTGCCTGAATCTCTGGGGTTGGAGTTGGGGGGGGAGGAGGGGCAAGCATCTACATTTTAACTTCTTTTCTTCTCAGTGATTTCCTCTCGGTGACTTCTGAGCGTGGTTGGCCAGGCGAAGGACCAACAGGATGGAAAGCGCTCTGTTAGCCTCAGGTTACAACTGGCCGGAGACACTAACTTAAAAATCTGCCCAATGAAGCCGCACGCGGGAACAAGTAGGCCAGCCGGACCGCGCCACTTGCCAGCCCTGGCCGTGGTGTAACTGCCACCAGGTGTCCCGCTGGAAGGCTTGGAGCTCGAGCGCTTGTAGGCAGAGCCGAATGTAACTGATTATGTAATTTCGAGCTGTTCCAGTTTTTGTAATTAAAAAATGGTTTATTGGTCCATTATTAGCTCCCTGTTCCTTGTTAAAAAAAAAAAAAAAAAAGAGAAGAGAAGTCCAAAGAATAAAATGGAAACACTCCATAACCCAGGTAGAACCATCGTTAACAGCCGCAGGTATCCTTTCTGTTGTTGTTGTTTTTTACTGGATTCATATTTAATTCCACTGAAAGAATCTATTGTGTGGCATTAGGAAGGATGGGTGACAAAAAGAATGTTGGTATGAGGGGATCTGGCTCAGGATCTCCATACCCATCTGAGTCCAATCCAGTTACCCTTGCCTTCTCTGTGTAGACCCTCCCCCTCTCCCCTCATCTTTAATCTCTGCGCCAAAGAAGAATTCACACGAGCAGGTGGATGTGTGGTTATCTTATGGCCCGCTATTGCAAACTAGTGGAAATGGTGCCCCCCACCCAGGAAGGTCACCATTAGTCTCTTCTTCTAGGTTCTTTCTTGTGATTCTAATCGAATTCCTTTGACTCTGCGGACCTCGTTCTTTTGGAGGGGACTTAATCGTCCAAGCAGCTCTGACTCGGCTCCAAGTCAGAGGCACAATCAGTAAGACGGACTTCTGCCCTTGACCACATAGAGTCTGATGGAGGAGGCAGGCCAGGGTGTTGTAGGAGAGGGTCGGGTGCCCTCTAACGGGCTGCGGGAACAGGGAGAAGAGACCGACCACCGTGGCTCTGGAGAGTGGAGCGTGGCTTGAAAAAGGAGGTGGCACCTGAAGGGAGTCCAGAGAGACCTGCCTTATGGCGCCTGCCGTCTCCAGCAAATAGCATTCTTCTAAAGTTCCACTGTTTTTTTGTGTTTTGTCCTACTTTTCAGCCCAATCACACAGTTGCCCATGATAATTAAATGAGACTTGCCAGATGGATGCTTTCGCAAGACGATGGCTCGTCTTCTTGCTCTATTTGTGAAAGCTGGCATTGGATCCAAACTCTCAAGGATGCTCCTACCTTGAGATCGCTTTGGAGTGCCGCTCTTTTGTGCGTGTGGGCCAAAGGGCCTGCCCATCCGCAGGGCCAGGCGGAGTGGCAGGTGGGTGTGCCCTGCGTGCAGACGCTCTGATCCCTGCCATGCTGTTTTGCCTGCAAGGAGGCGAGGTGCTGAGAGGTGGTTCTGTAGTGTTCCCTTCCCTTCCTAAGCTTCCGATCCGTCCGTCTCACCTTCTCACCACCTGTATTGTCCCTGTTAGTCGCAACATCATCGATGTCACATTGGGTTAAGACACATACACATGGTCACATTATCTCAAGCAGTTTGTACATCATGGAGGAGAATATTGAGAGTGGCAAATGCAGTTCATTTAATCGGTAGCAAACTCGATTCGCCCAGGAGGGGAGGTACTCCGAATCGAAAACAGTAACTGAATCGTTCATAAATTAATACCAAACCTATTTCATTTCTGGGAAGCATTCTTCCTTCTTGGTGTGCTCTATCTCACTTAACTGTCCTAGCATCGCTATGAAATGGGTATTGTCATTATCCGCACGTTACGCACCAGGAGGCCCGATGGAGGGCAGGTTCCCGGTGAGGGTGGGCACCCGTCTGCCGGCCTGGCCGCCGCGTGTGCGGCCTCCCATCGTTCTGTGCCCGGCGCTGTGCTCAGCATTCGGGGTGAGCCTCTCCTCCTCCCTGCCTCGGATGCTCCCGGTCTAGCCTACTCATTCTCAAAGGGTTAGCAGCCTTCAAATGGATTTCCAGTAGAACGACTGAATGGAAGAAGTTCCTTTTCCTTTCGCTTTAGAAATAACCTCAAGAATTTGCAGTGCTTTAGGGCGGTCTTGATTGAATACCCGTTGATTATTCAAGTTACCCAGAAATGTCAAATTAGAGCCTTCCTGCTGATACAATTTACTTTTTCGGTGATTGTACACGGGTTTCAGTGGGTGTACGTATGAATAAAACTCTCAAGCTGGTTTCCTGTTACGATTTTCCATCTTTAGTTGGCATTTGAAATACAATTCGGGAGTTCAAAAGCCATATCATATTCTGCTCTTATGTTTGGGTTTCTCTGTAAATAGGGTGATTCCGTTCTTTTATTTGCGCCCGTTCCCTTCTGTCCCAACCCCCACCCCCAAAAGAGGACCTTCCCGAGATGACCGGAGGAGACTTCTTTTCCTAGAACTCCTCTTAGTCCCCTCCATTCCAGTCCGTGCCGTAACTTGAAATTCCTACGGCAGGTTCAGTGATTTGAAATCCTGGCGGCAGGAATCTTAAAACAGGACCTCCGCCTTCTCGACAGTGTGGAATCCTAAAGTTCAGATTAGAGGCGGTCTTTCAGCTTTTCCCTCCCTGGAAGCAGAAGCCCTGCCAGGTGCTCCCCTGAACCCCGCTTCAGTCATCCCCGCACAGGGAGCACTCAGGGACCCCCACCTGTGCGGCGTGGACAGTCCACGCCAGGGCCCGGCAGCTCTAACTGCCTAAGCCCTTCCTGGTCTGGTCCTCCCCTCCGCCTCCCTCCCGGCTGCAGATTCTCCCCTCCGAGCGTGTCCCCTCACGGTCCTCTTCGACCTCAAGAAAGTTCTAAGGACTGGAAAGCGGTGGAGGGAGGCGGTCTCGGGGAGTTTTCCAGCAGTCTGACGGATGGCCGTTTCTCTTTCCCTGCAGCTAAGCCGGAAATCCTGACTCACGAAAGTCTCGTGAACGGCGTGCTCCAGTGTGTGGCCGCCGGGTTCCCGGAGCCCACAGTGGATTGGTACTTTTGTTCAGGAACCGAGCAGAGGTGAGGCGATTATTTCGGGTACCACTTGACACGCGTAAGGGAAGGACTGTAATTTCGTTGAATTTCAGATATGTTTTCAGATTAGTTTTTTTTCCGAAGCTTCCTTAGTTTTGTTTCTCTCCATGTGGCTTTTTGCAGGGCGGGGGAGGGGGCATAATTGCTCTATTTTTCGTGGGAGACATTAATTTTGTTTGCTGGAAAATGATTACCGAGCGACTTCTCTATTTTGGTGGCGATCTCCAGGATTTATCCTGCAATTTCTAGCCTGCAGGTAGATAAAGCAATTTTCCAGGACGGAGTAATTAGATTTCCATTCTATACACGGGAGGTCATGTGCGCGGGAAGCGTGGCTGTGGTTATCATGAAAAAAATTACCTCAGAAGTTAATTGCCAAGTTACCAAAAAGTAATGATCGTGCAGTCGCAACATACATATGGCGTTTGTAAGCTGCGTGTTTTTAAGAGGTTTTCTCCTTGATTAGGCGCCCGGCCCCTGAGCAAGCGCACATCTGGCGTTGTGTTTTCCTCTCCCTCACAACCTGCACTTAAGCCTTAAATTGTTCCTTCACATTACCTGAGGATGAAAATGGGGTCAACGTGGCTGTTTTGATCCATCAAATGCGATTTTGCGCTCAGGCTCTAAAAGCCCAGGGTAACATCGCAATTGAATAGTCAGGATAATAATAGAGATTTTAGTTTTCACAGAATAGACCTTTTTATCACAACGTGTTGGAAGAGGTTACACAGGATCGTCGTTTTCGGAGGAGTTTTAGTGGAATGTTTTCTTTGGGGGACGATGAGGGAGGGTTCGAGACCCCCGGAAATGTCCCGATGGTGGCAGTCACCCCGGCAGTTACTGTTATCCGTCCAGCAAATGTTTCGGGAGCGCCGGCTGCATGCCAGACACTGGTCTGGTGAGCAAAACACACCTGAGTCCCAGCTTTGTGTGTCGATATCTAATAGGGAGAGATGAGCAAAAGGGGAAATAAACAGCTACCGTAGGCAGGTGTTCAGTGCTAAGGAGAGAAATAAAATGAGGTAAGGGAATAGACAAGTATTGGGTATATGGGGACGTAATTTAAAACAGGGTCCTCTAGGTCCAGCCCCTGACGGGCTTTGCCGCCTGAAGCACAAGCCGATGGTACAGCTTCTGTCTCCCTCCATGAAACCTGGAGCTGCAGGGTCTCGGCCGCTGGGGATTTGGGGGCCACCGTGTCTTCATCTTTGTAGACTTTAACTCTTGCCTCCTCCAGGTTCTTCTTTTTCAACCTCATGTACCATCCGACAGTTGCTTTATAAAGGTCTGTTGAGTGCCACCCATTTTCTTCCATTCATTTCTAATCCTTCCAAATCGATATTACCATCCTGATCTTCTAGCCATGGGAACCGAGTCCAGGGGAGCTTTAAGCGACTTGTCAACGGAAGAGGTGTTCGAAATCAGGATTCCCGTTTCTTCTTGTCCACCGTGCTGTTCTCGCTCACTGCGCCGGGGAGCCTGGTGCCCATCTGTCCTCCCGCTCTTGGCTGCGAAAGGAAGTCTCTGATGATGACCCGCTAACTTAGTTTGAAAAGTACGCCAACTCCGGGGTGTTTGACTGATGGTTGATCTTTCTGGAGTCAATCCGGGTTGTTCTTTTCTTCCCCCTAGATGTTCTGTGCCTGTCGGGCCCCTGGATGTGCAGCTGCAGAACTCATCTGCGTCACCGTCTGGAAAGCTAGTGGTTCAGAGCTCCATCGAGTACAGTGCCTTCAAGCACAATGGCACCGTCGAGTGTAGGGCCTCCAACAATGTGGGCAAGACTTCTGCCTTTTTTAACTTTGCATTTAAAGGTAACAGCAAAGGTATATTTCTTTTTAATCCAATTTAAGGGGATGTTTAGGCTCTGCCTACCATATCGATCATGAATTTCAGTCCATTCCATCAATGGCCATGTCATTTCTGGTAATTTCTACATTGGACCATGCCGTCATCAAACTCATTAAGTTTCATCCTGCACTGTTTGTTAATAACATGTACGCAGTGATTTTAACCGCACGCTCTATATATGTGTGTGTACACGTATGTATGTAGGCATGCACGTGTGTATGTGTGGGCGGGTGGGTGTATGTATATATGTGTGTGTGTGTGTGTGTATAATGAATAGGATATTGCCAGTCATTTCCATTTAAAGGAGTAGAGAAAGAAAATAGGGGGGTATATTTAACTTCTAGCCAAACATAACCAGAATTAGGGTGATTTGGAAATTTAAATTCAATTGAAAATTTTAGTTCTTTAAAATCCCATATTTTAATACATCGCCAGGTACTCGATCAGAAAGCTAACACGGCCTTTTATGAAGTCATGTCAGTGAGCCATTTCTTTAATGTCTTTAAAACTTGATTCATGAGTGACTCCCTCTGCTAACATAAGTGAAACGATCCCCGTGGACAAATTGATGAATTGGTAGGAAGTTCAAAGACAAAGAAGCCAGGCGCCTACATTCTCAGGGCCTCGTTTTTGTTTCCTTGAGCTGGCCAAGACGTGTGCCAAAAAGCGGCGTAGTTTCAGTTTTTGAGTAATGAGGGGAAGAACCTTACATTGTTCTTCATCACAGATTTTTTCCCCCCTCAGACAGGCAATGAAAGAGCATTTTCAGAATGTTTTCTTAGAAGAAAATGTTTTCTTGCTTGTAAAAGAAATTCTTGCTCAACGTAGAAAATTTGGAAAATGCAGAGAAGCATAAAGAAGAAAGTTGAAACCCTCCCTAAAGGAAACTTCATAAAGTTGTCCACGGCAGGAATTTGGTGGAAGGGCAAGACTCCTTCATGTATTGTTTTTTCTTGACAAACGGCACAAAATTATTCTCGTGCTACAGAGTTCCCAACCTCCACGGTAGCCTGGCTTAAGTCGTCGTTTTAAAAGATTCCTTTGAATAACAAGAGTAAGATAGTAAGCAAGGCAGGGAGCGGAGGACGACCATGACTTTGAATCCCGCCCTAGGCTATGAGGGGGGAGATAGGAGACAGTGGGTTAGGTGGTTGTGTGGTGAAGCTCCATCTCTGCTAATAGATTGTGATCCCACGTTCCCCTTTCATTTTAGAACAAATCCAGCCCCACACCCTGTTCACACCTTTGCTGATTGGTTTTGTGATCGCAGCTGGTATGATGTGTATTATCGTGATGATACTTACCTACAAATATTTACAGGTAATCATTCGTTTGCTCTCTCCCCTAAGGACTGTAATCATGGAAACATTCATCGTTGAAAGATGATATATCTTTCCCTTTCTCCCCTGACCAGAAACCCATGTATGAAGTCCAGTGGAAGGTTGTGGAGGAGATAAATGGAAACAATTATGTTTACATAGACCCAACACAACTTCCTTACGATCACAAATGGGAGTTTCCCAGAAACAGGCTGAGTTTTGGTCAGTATGAAGCAGGGGCTTTCCGTGTAACCTCTTTGTGTGCACATAACAATGGCTTTAGGGAACCCCAATAACTTCCTGTGTTCTGTTGCACCTGAAGCAGTGTTTTCTGTGAAATGTCACCACCTTTGATCGATTCGGCATACCGCGCATTACGGGGAAATGTCTCTAGACAGATTTGTCCTGAATTCCGTAACAGTTCCTCAATTGTTGACTTCGAGATTACACAGGTGGTCCTTTGGTCCCAACACCACCTTGGACGGGTCTTCTCTTCCTTTCTGCAGGGAAAACCTTGGGTGCCGGCGCCTTCGGGAAAGTGGTCGAGGCCACCGCGTATGGCCTGATTAAGTCGGACGCGGCCATGACTGTTGCCGTGAAGATGCTCAAGCGTAAGTGTTTTCCTGTAGGCTACTGCATGCCCTCAACAGCGGCTCGCCAGATTTACTTTGTGCTAAAATGAGATCTCTCTATTTTTAGCAAGTGCCCATTTAACCGAACGAGAAGCCCTCATGTCCGAGCTCAAAGTCTTGAGTTACCTCGGCAATCATATGAATATTGTGAATCTTCTCGGAGCATGCACCGTTGGAGGTAAGGCCGTGACCCAATTACCTTTTATCACCTTTCAAATTATCAAAAGAGGGGAAATTTTAGTATGATTTCGACCATGCTCGATTACAAACTTCTTGTAAGATTTTGGCCCAGGTTGTTACCTCTTGCTAGATTTCACGCCTCTGCCCCCCAAAACTGTTGTTCTTCAGAATGTGTATTTGAGTTGTATCATCACGGATGGGACAGCCCAGGACATAACCCTAGTTACGGTCACATACCGTTGCATGGACATTGACCTCCTGAATATGTTGAGAATGTCTCCTCCCTTCCAGAAAGCTTTTCTTTGATCTCGCAGGCTTTATTCTCTGCTGGATCACTTGTAGTCACTAAAGGGTTAACGTTCATTTGCATATCATAATTAAAGATAGACTTCGAAGCCTACCAGTTCTCAAATACTGCACCAAATGAGGTAAACACTTCACTTCTGTAAAAAAATAAATTTCCAATCTGAAGCAATTCTGAAGTAGAGCCTTCCATCAAGGATTTCTGTGATCTTTCCAGAAAACATGTTGGTCTAAAGGACCAGGGATGTGTAAAACAAGCGATCTTCCTCAAGATGTACAGAGATTCACGATCAAGTTGACGGCTTCTGTAATTTCTTAAAACGGCCCCCACAAACGTTGGGTCCACCCCATGCATGGTTCACACACATGTCTTTCCAAGTTAATTAGTTGCCTGTTAACCTCAGGGCTGCAGTTTTAGGCACAGGCACAACACCGGAAACATTTTGACCGGTAGCACTCAGCACGCAGGTGAGGCCCCGTCATTTCAGGTTTTCGCCCGCTCGCCAGTGTCCTATCAGCTGGCTGTTCCGTGTGGTTGGCTTTCCTATTATGCAGTTTGTCCTCCACGTCATTTCCATAATAACGATAGGAGAGGGCGTGGGGCCCCTGCAAACAGAAGCGAATCAAAGGATTCACGGAGGAAATTTGATAGTCGTACAACATTGAAAGCGGTAACTCTTTGTAAAGCCAGGAGTGGTGCCGGGCCCCAAGCACTGACATCACTTAGAAAGTTAGGCAAGAGGGGCTTACATGTTCAGTTTTACTCCACGCAATGCTATGTTTTGCCAAGCAATGTCAAGAGACAGGATTGTATTGGTACTAAGTAGGCTTCTCAAATGAACCTGAACGCGCATGGTCGTGATCACCCCCGAGTGTAATTATGGGGGGGCAGCATCGTCTATATATCTCATCTCTTTTTATCTCACCTTCTCTTATATGCCTGTAGGGCCCACCCTGGTCATTACTGAGTATTGTTGCTATGGTGATCTTTTGAATTTTTTGAGAAGAAAACGTGATTCATTTATTTGCTCAAAGCAGGAAGATCACGCAGAAGTGGCACTTTATAAGAACCTTCTGCATTCAAAGGAGTCTTCCTGGTAAGGCTGATTTACATAAATAGCTGTTGACAGGCAGTTCGTGGGGTCAGAAGGGTTTGCAATCAAGGCCGATTATTTAAAAAAAAATGAACAGAGATCCTTCGAGGCTCAGAATCAGAATTATTAAATCATTTAGATGTCACCAATAATTGAGGAAGTTCGAATAGTGTTTGTAAAGACTTAAATAGTGTTGGATTTTCATTGATTTTTTTTTAAAAATGTGTCTTTAGTTTTTTTCAAGGCATTAGTTCTGTTCAGTTGAATGAATTCTGTACCTGTTTCTCTTACGGCTCTTTTCTTGGGTGTCATTTCATCTACCCCGTTGGGCTTAGTACTGTATGCATCTTTACCGTGAGACCCCATTTACAGGGAAAATGCTAAAGCCTGTCAAGTCGTCTCAGTCAGTTTCTGGAAGACCTTTAACAGAGTGGCAAGGAGCTCTGAACACGGCCCCACGTGCAGGTTTCTCACCATCTACCTCTGAATCATTTCGGTAGACCTCGCCCTTTTTTAAGAACCTCATCGTGCTATAAAAAGGCACAGAGACTGGCACATTTTTAAAAGTTCTATACCTTATTTTCACCTCTTTCGTATTTAATATAGTTCTGAATTTGAATGATGTGTAAAGACCTTCAGATTCCTTGAAGGAGAATGAACGTGGCTCACCACCAGAATAGGAGTCTTCCCCGCCGTGCCTCGCCTGTTCTTTCCAAAGATTGAGATCCCCCGTTAACGAAGATTTCCTAAGATTCACCCAGCCCAACAGAAATCATACTTCCCATGCCCAATCCCTTATGCTTTGTATTTCTGAAGTTGTGTTGGATTTCTCCTCTCTTTTTTATTCACTCCGCCCCCTACATTTTGAGATGGCCCGACTTTGTCTTTTAACCTTAACTCCAGGCCCTCCAGAAGACCTCAGCAAATATAATCGGTGGACAGTTACCTCTTAAAGCCCTTTTCCGTACCCGCCCTGGCTAAAGTTTTAAACCCCAGGCGGAGGCTTCTTATATTATTTTTTTTTAGCCAGTAAATTTGGGTCGTGTCAGGTGGTGGTAGAATACAGTACAAACCACCTTTGGTTAGTTTTTCCTGAACATATGCTCTTTGTATAAATAAATGAGCCACTTTGCCTTATTTCTAAAAACCTTGGCCCCATATAGATTTTTCAACTTTCTGAAATAATGGCCTAAATCGTTCACTCCGACGTGGTGTTCTTTGTGCGTTGGGATCCCATATGGGACTGGAACCACCAGCATACTCTGAAGGAGATTGTTGTCACAGTGTTTCTATGCTAATCAGAAGCAGGAAGTACTAGAAATCTTGAAGACTTTCCAGCCAAATGTTGCAGATTCAAGAGGTCCAGATGGTTCAGAAAATCATCCAAATTATTGGTGTTTATCTGAACTAAACTTGGTTTTTTTAAAACCTTCTTCCATCAGTCACTCTATGTTAACGATCCCTGCCTTCCCCCTCATAACACGTCTCAGAAGCCCTTGTTCTTTGTGTCTTTCTTGTCTCTTTCATCTTGCCTCTTGGGGCTAATTTAGAGAGTTTGAGGGAACGGGGGATAATGTTTTTGGCTCTCTGTTTCCCATTAAATCTCTGGTATCAAGAGATGGGAGATTTCTAACCTGAGTCCCATCTACAGTTGAACGCAAAAAAAGGCCATCTCATTCCTGGGGACGGGACCCTAATGTTGATTATTAAAATCTCCTCTCTTATGAACAAGATTTTCTTCGCTCACACTTGGCAGTACTTTCTTTGAACAAAATCAGCCTGTTGTGTAAAAAAGGGAATGAGGAGATAGAGCCTGCCCCAGGGGTACCCCCCCTTGTTTCCCATTTTGTTCGGTCTTGATCTGACGGGTGGATATTTCCTCTCTCCCAGCAACGATAGTACTAACGAATACATGGACATGAAACCCGGAGTTTCTTATGTTGTGCCGACCAAGGCAGACAAAAGGAGATCTGTGAGAATAGGTGGGTACCTGTTTCATTTACAGAGGATTCGCCCTTCTGCTGTGAAGTAGAAGACCACGCCCCATAGGGACTGGCTCTCCTTTACAGTAGCGTCCAACGGCAAGGCCATTGTCGAATGGCAGTTGAGGGTTCCAGGTGGGTATTGGGGTCAGAGCATTTGTTACTGTATACGAGCATCTTACTGCGTGGATGACAATATATGTGTATCAGATACGTATTTCGCACGTCAAAATATATCAGGTATATATTTTACATATCAAAGATGAGGATATTTTTATATTAATCCACCATCCTTCTCCCCCGAGGCCCCGGGTTGTGAATATTAACTTTGTGCTTGAGCCCTTCCTTTTCCTCAACCCCGGGGAGGTGAGCTGCCTACACATTCTCATCGGTCCCTCTATTAGCAGCCTTTGCTGTCCTTGCTGTCTCTGCCTTCTGTCCTCCTTGCTTTGAGAGTTAATTGCTGAGAAAGTCTTTCTCCTCCGAACAGGCTCATACATAGAAAGAGATGTGACTCCCGCCATCATGGAAGACGATGAGTTGGCTCTCGACCTGGAGGACTTGCTGAGCTTCTCGTACCAGGTGGCCAAGGGCATGGCATTCCTCGCCTCGAAGAATGTGAGTGGGCGTGGTTCCTGGGAAAGAACTGCCGCACCGCCCCCCCCCCAACCCCAACCCCAACCCCAACCCCACGGAGCATTTCGGAGCCATAGTTAGAATGCACAGTGTCATTTTGAAGTGCAGTCACCAAAAACAGAGGAAATTTGGTTTCTTCATATTCCAACTGCTGCCTTTTTGGAATTTCTGTTCTCATTTATAAGCTTTAAAGTGCAAGCCTGTCTAAATGAGCTTTCTATGAATATTTTTTTTTATGCAGTGAATTCATTTAAAAACTTTGGCTTTTAGGATACTGGTGCTGCTCTTAGAAAATAGAGAGAATGAATTCATCAGCAAAAGGAAGGGGTACCTCATGCAGTTGCAGTGTTTGGTGAAGCGCATACTTGGGTTTTCTGGAAGCACATACTTGGGACCTCGGATATTGGATGGTTTATGAAGTGTGGGGGAGTAAGGAGTCAGAGAGAATGATAAGCATTTGGGGAAAAGATGGGAATGGGAAGAGAATGATGACAGAGTCCAACAAAGAACAGAGTCTCTGGAAGGGTGAGAGGGGTGCCCCGGCAAATGGGACTGGCAGACTAGGAGGAGGTGACAGATCCTACCCGTAAGTGTCATTGGTGACATTTCCAAACAATTACCAAACTAAAAGAGGATGTAGGATGGCTGAAATAAAGAGCCTCTTCCCTGTGTCCTTGGGAGACATCAGACTGAAGTTGCAAAGACATTTTAGAAACTCTATAAAAGGATGTTCAACGAGAAGCATGCAAAATGAGTTTTCAGTTTGAAAAGTATGATATGACTATTTATAATGTATTTTCCTATGAATGAAAGCAGTCCTAAGAAGAAAAAAAAATTAATTCGAGTTGGTTTTGAAAGCGATTATAGTAATTAAGGTCCCAACGATGTGAAACACGCATCATTCGAAGCGTAATTTAGATGTTTATTTTTGGTGCACCGAATAGTTTCAGTGCAAAGCCAAGTTACTGGCTGGACCTGTGTGACAGAAGCAGCCTCGTAACGTGGCTCGTAGTTTTCATTCTTGAAGAGTTTAAAATAAATGTAAATGGTTTTCTTTTCTCTCCCACTCTCCTAATAGTGTATTCACAGAGACTTGGCTGCTAGAAATATCCTCCTTACTCATGGTCGAATCACAAAGATTTGTGATTTTGGTCTAGCCAGAGACATCAAGAATGATTCTAATTATGTGGTCAAAGGAAACGTGAGTACCCACTCTCTGCTTGACAGTCCAGTGACGGATGTTAGTTTCAAGTTTTCCTAAGAATTGCTTTTTATGAGTTTCGTAATGCAAATCCTACCTTGGAGATCGCATGCGTTTTAGCAGTCAAATTAAGTGTCCTTCAGCAAAATTTGCATGGTATGCTGAACATTACTACAGCTAACATTCCAATAATAGAATTCCTAATTCTAATTGTGTAATTATGGGGCATGTGAAGGAAACAGAAATAGCCTTAATTTTCATTATAGCCTGAGAATAGCAATGAACTCTGTTTTGTTCAAGTGAAACAAATGTGGGCCTGAAGGTCACAGCAGGGGAATTTTATCTGGAGATTGACACGCTCTGTGAAAAAGATTAAAATCTAAGGTTATGTTCAGAATTAGGCAGGTAGAGTGTTGAATCTGATAACCAATAGCATAGTAAATAGGTTTGTGAGTAATAATGGGCTTATAGAACATAGCGATTTTATTTCAGAGTGTTTTATTTCATTGCCAATTTTCATCGTATCCTCAGAAAAACCCCCTGGTGTTAGAAGGCAATGGCTTCGCTCTTTCAGAGGTGGAGAAACTAAAGCTCAGTATATTTTATGTATTTTAGTCATAAACGTCGCTAATTCTGGGATGACACAGGTCCGTTCAAGGCTGAATCCAGAGCCCACGATCCACAAAGCAGCCATCCCATCAGTATGGGAAGCCGTATAGTCCTGTATATACATTCTTCTACATCTCTTTCCTAGGCCTGTTTCCCCAGTCCAGATTTATTCCTGGATAAGGTAACCTTTTCTCCTTCATCGCTGTGGCCATCCCTATGGGTAGGCTGTACTTGACCTGGTTTTGTAGAGGTGTTGCTGGCTTTATTTCCTGATCGAAGCATGTATTTCTAATAAATCTCTTCCGAGACTGGATTTCATCACGACGAGGGTTAATGAAACCCAGTTCTCTCCATCCCCGTGCATGCACTACTGGAAGAAGGAATGAGAGGTAGTTCCTTACCCAAGCCTTGGAATATTGACAAAAGGGCAAGAGGAGGGCGACGGCAGGTTCTGGACCCGCTCTTGCCGAGTTCGAATGTGGTTCCATCATTCAATGGCTGTGTGATGTTTGGCAAGAATTACCCGGCGCCTCTCAACCGTGCTTCTTTTTCTCTTCTTGGGAAATAATACTGTCACCTGCCTTGTCAAGTTGTTGGGAGGATTAAATGAGTTAATCTAGGTGAAGTGCTTAGAACTTTACAGAGTTCAAGTGCATTGCAGCCAATATCCACATAGCACTCGTTCTTCTGACTGTTCTTTATAGATGTCTTCTTTGGGATATAAATGATCATGACAGTGGTTATTAATAGCATGACAGCTTCTTAATAGCTTGTGATTGGTCAGTGGCCTGTAACGAACAGGGATGGGTTAGGGCCCACCAGGCTCCTAGATTGTGGGCTCCAGCTCAAGCTGTTGCAGGAAGAAGTTACAGATCTCTCTTCACCAGGCTCCTGGGCAAGGAGAATTTAGGGGACAAGTTAAAAGCAGGGATACTCACGCTACGTGTTACAGCCTCAGATTTGCTCCATCATAGTCATGTGACATCCCCCCTGTGTCAGCTTCTCGGAAAGTTCTTCCATTTCTCATAGGTTCTTAGTCATTGTTCTGCTGGTGAAGGCAGTGGATGCCTTGTCAGAACGTTGTCTTAAATGCATAAAATAAAATATATAGGATTACCAAGAAAAGCAGTTGAATTGGAATATAGTTATCAAAATATTGAAAAGGGTATTTTTTTTTTTTTTTTGGCAGCGGTACATGTGTTTCTCTGTTACACTGAATAACCTGTTCTAGCCGTGGGTCCAAAAACTGATTTCCGAGTGGTGACGAATGTAAGCACGAATCATGATGGAGGTGTCTGCGGTTACTGTTGGTGACAAAGTCACAGGACCTGCTGACATTACTGGGCTTTATTGCTTTCCTTCAGAAGTTAGGGAAATGCTAAACTTCATTTAGAAGTTAGTGGAAACAAGAATGTATGGCATTTTTTTTTTCCCTTTCAAGTTCACAGGGCCCTAAATTCAGGTCACCTCTGATTTCAGGTTAAAGCTCCCTGTAGGAACTTTGGTGTAAAATCTGGAAGGGGATACTAGAAGCTTTTCTTCCTTCCTTCCTTCCTTCCTTCCTTCCTTCCTTCCTTCCTTCCTTTCTTCCTTCCTTCCTTCCTTCCTTCCTTCCTTCCTTCCCTCCTTCCTTCCCTCCTTCCTTCCCTCCTTCTCTTTCTTTCTCTCTTCCTTCCTTTCCTTTCCTTCCTTTCCTTTCTCTTTCTTTTCTTTTTTCTTTCACTTTCTCTTTCTTTCTCTCTTCCTTCCTTCCTTCCTTCCTTCCTTCCTTCCTTCCTTCCTTCCTTCCTTCCTTCCTTTCTCCCTTCCCTTCCCTTCCCTTCCCTTTTCTTTTCTTTTCTTTTTTTTTTCTTGTCTTTCTTTTCTCTTCTTTACATTCCTACTGGCTAAAATAACTTTAACACTAGAAAAAAATTGCCTTCCCAGTTTGAATCCTAAATGGATTAAAAGAAGGATTGGTTTAGCTTTTTATGGTAGATTAAAATCCGGGAATCCAGAATGTCTGCAAAATGAATAATCCCAGCAAGTCTGGCTCGATTTTAGTGGCAAGAGTTCAGGATGCGAAGTTCAGCTGTTGAACGTAAACCCCAATCTGCCGCTCGCCACCTTGGAATGGTGCTAGTCACCATGCGCCGCCCCTGTTTATGGTGTGCTCGCTTGTGCCAGGCAACTGTTTAGAGATTGGTCAGTCGGCAGTACTGTGTTAAGCACTTTTGCCTACCTGATCTCATCAAACAACTCATGAAATTTGAAGTATTATTTTTGCTTTATAGAAGAACATATTGAGGCTCAGTTACAGATACTTGTGACCTTTCCAGTGTATTCGTGAAGGATAGTTTGGGTTTCATATGACAGAAAACCAAAAGAAAGTAAAAGAAGTGTAGCAGTAGAGGTTCTGTGAAGCACTCAGGACCGGATCCTTCTCCCCTTCCATTTTCTTACCGTCTCTGGCGTAGCCCTCCTGTTCTTGGCCCAAAGTGGCCACTGGATAGCCAGCCACCACAGTCGGAAGGCAGGGTGGCGGAGGGATGAGAAGGAAAAGAGCCACGGGCGCACGCCAGCCATGTTTTAAGGTTTTCCTATAGCTGCCATATCATACTTACAACTTAGTGCCCCAACTTGAGTCACATGGCCACACCAAGCTGCAGAGGTGCTGGGAAATGTAGTTTTTATTGTGGGAGGCCATGTTTCTCTTATCAAGGGAAAAGGGAAAAACATATTCAGTGGTGACTAACAAATCTCTGTTACTCAAGGCCAATGGCAGAGCCAAGATTTGAACCCCTGTGTCTGCCTCTGACGTCTGTGCTCTTAACCACCATGCTGTATTGATTCAATGTCCCCTTTTAAAAAT
>PITB01020321.1:0-31121 GCA_004024585.1 Paradoxurus hermaphroditus
CCTCCCTGTCCTGTGACCCTCCACATCTCACCCTCCTCCTCTGTCCTCCTCCCTGTCCTGTGACCCTCCACAGCTCACCCTCCTCCTCTGTCCTCCTCTCTGACCTGTAACTCCCCATAGCTCACAGTCATCTGTGAGTCTCTCTCAGTCCCTTGTCCCCACGCCCTGTCGAGGACAGGCAGGTCTGACTCTAGGAAGTGGCACCTGCAGGTCACCAGCCCTGGCCACGCACCCCTGGGACCAGCCCATCTGCCACCTGTGGACTGACCCCAGGGCACCGGCTGCAGCCTCTGCCCACACACCACTGGGCTCTTGTGTGACATTTAGCCTCCTGGGAGCTCCCTGTGTCTACACTCTGCCCGTGTGCCAGACCATTCACATGCTGGCTGCATCCCATGGGACTGTGACGTCCCCCTCAAGCCCCTGACAGGGGAAACAGGACTCTCTGGGCCCTGAACGGTCTGCCTGCCAGAGGCCCATCTTGGAGACACCGAGGGGAGGGGGCCATGCCAGACAGGACCACCCAGTGGGAATGGCAGGGCCTCTGGTGCCCTGTGTCCAGCAGCACAGACCCGGGAAATAGCTGTAGGACGTCCTCCCCATGGCAGGACCCGAAGGGGACCCTCGACCAGCGGTGAGGCCCCCTGAGGAACAGAGGGACCCGAGGGACCTCCTGGGCCCGCCGCTGGCCGCGCGAGTGAGGGCAGGACAGCTATGGGACGGCCTGGCTCTGTGCAGGCAGGGGCCTCACCGCCCCTGTTTCTGCAGGGTTGGGACTGAGCAAGGGGAGCGGGGTGTGGGGCAGGGGTGCGGGAGGGCACTCCTGGGCCCCTGGTGAGGGGAGCCTCACCCCGAGGGCACATCCAAGGCCCCGGGAACACACGTGTCCCAGGAAGGAGACCTGGGCGGGGGGCACCAGCACCCACACTTGTGCCCTGGGCACCCCCCTGCGGTGAGGCCCAGGCCCGCCGCTGCAGGGGCCATCTCTGTCTGCACCTGCGCAGTGGCCTGCGGCCCTGGCCCCCCCTAGCCACGCCCACAGCCCCAGCCACGCCCACAGCCCCAGCCACGCCCACAGCCGCAGCTGGAGAGTGCGTTCAGGACATGCACGGCCCACCTGCAGGCCTGCGCCCCCCCACCCCCCACCCCGGGGGCCGCCCTGCCGACCCCGCCGCAGGGGGGCTCAGGGCCGCCGGAGCCCGAGAGGCCACAAGGGCTACAAAACTAAGTTGTCCCAGAATTACACCGCGTGCGAGAAGACTCGGCCCCAGGGAGGCCTCCAGCAGGCTGATTCCTGGTGAAGTGACTTCCTCGGTCCGGAAGGGCTCTGTCCGCGATTCCAGCGGGGGTTCAGGCCTAGGAGGAATGGTCTTGAGAGTCGCACTCCAGGGGCAGGAAGGGAACCCTGCGGTCCACACTGCCTCGGACCCCAACAGAAGCCGCAGGACTGGGAAGAAGGCCCCACATGCCCGCACGTTGGCCTGAGTCCAGACCCCGAGCGCGTGTTTCTTTGCAAGGAAAGAAGCGAGAGACAAAATTCGTTCCAGGGAAAGCAGGTGGATGGGAGCCCCCTGGGTGTGGGGGGTCCCGTCCCCTGTCCCGCTGGCAGGCCATGGGGGGCGGGGAACGCAGCTTTCCACAAGGCTTCTGTGAACCTGCGGCCCGCTGCTGGCTTCCAGGGACCCTCACTCATTCCGGCCGGGGTTCAGTGAACTTTCCCCGGGAGTAATTTGGGAAGAAAATAAGACCCACTGGAGAAAATGAGCTGGATCCCCACCGCAGGGCGCTGAGGGTGCACGGGGTGGGGGGGGGGCGCCTGCCTGGGTCACCGTGAGAACCGTGCTGCAGGCCTGTCCCGCTGGGACATCATGGGGCTCCCCTCCGGCCGCGCTTCCCCACAGCAGCACAGCCTCACGCTGCGGAGCGGAGTCCATGGGCAGGGATCTGCAAAGCTTCTCAGCGACATGCCCAGGGCAGACCCTGCCTAAGGAAGTCGGTCTGGCCTCTACGTCCAGGTGCCGGCTGCAAAGGCCTGCTACCTCCCCTCCCCCTGCCAGGACACGCATGTGTTTCTCAGTAGTGCCGGCTCCGTGGGGACTTCGCTGAGGACGCGGGCCCTTTAAACCCACCTGCCAGCTTCTGAGTGTGGTCTCACAGGGTTATGTCCAGCGAGTCGAGTCGCAAGCCTGCAGCAAACGTTATCGGCTGGAAAACCCTCCCTGCGCTGAACACAAAATCATGTCAAACTTCGCCTCCCTCCTAAGCCGGGCTGGGGGCCTGTGAGTGGAAGGAGGGCAGCTGTGCACCCGCAGGCCCCCCGCTGACCTTCCTGGGGTGGGGGCTCAGCTGTGCCCACTCCCATCCAGACGGAGTGTGAGTGGATCTACCTCTGGGGCGAGCCACTGGTGCCTTTCCTCAGGGACCACTCAAGTGTGGGCGGAACCTAGAGGCCCCTTTTTCCCCCCCCCGGAAGGAACCTGACCTTTCCTAGCCGCAGCCAGAGCGAAGGGACTCACACGCGGGCTTGTTTGAGACCAAAGGCCCAGCGGCCACTCAGCAGGATGGAGCACCACCCTGGGACCAGAGCCAGCTTCTACAGCCTGGAGACCTGGGTCCCCCACCCTGAGGTCACACCTCCAGGCCTCGGTTTGGGAGGCGGGGCCTTTGGTGGGTGACAAGGGGCTGAGGGCGGACCCCCCACGATGCGACCCCAGAGACCACCCTTCCCCTCCCGCCGAGGACACAGCCAGGAGAGGCCGCCTGTGAACCAGGAATCCGGCCGCACCAGACACGACGTCTCAGACCTCCAGCCTCCAGAACTGTGAGACGGACACGTGTTTACAGCCCCGGTCTGTGGGGTCCCCACACAGCACCCCAGCCGACCGGCATCAGAGACGCCACGCCAGCCCACTTCAAACCATCACTTCACATCGTCACAGCGAAGCGTTTACTGGAGGGGTTCTAAAGGGTCGGACGACCTCCACTGGGTCGACTCGGAGGCAGTCGCTGAGCCTTCGGGAGAAGCGGGTGTGCACATAGTCAGTTCGCAGTCAGGTGCTGGGCGGGTGGGCCGCTGCCCGGCTCGGGGCCTGCAGCATAAGGGTGGTGCGTCTGGTCTTCATGCTGGTCCTGACCCCAAGCTCCTTCCTGCCTTGGGATTTGCCGGTGACAGAGTGTCTCTTGTCCTAACCAAGTGACTCCGGGTAGGCTCCTGGGTGCGGGCAGGTCCCCAGAAAGCTGGAGGCCTGATGAAGCCTGGAACTTTCAGGCCCGCCCCCTTCCCCTGGGGAGCGATCACCATCCCTCATGCCTACCTGACGAAGCCCCCCAAAGATCCCAGCAGTGAGGGGTTCAGGGAGCTCCTGGGGTGGGGAGCGCCTCCCCTGTGCTCAGGACCCTCCGGGACCTCACCCGTGTGCCTCTTCATCTGGGCGTTCGTCTGTGCCCTTTATCACGTCCTTCTTATGTAAGAAACTGCTAAGTTTTTCCACAAGGGTTTCCCTGGACTCTGTGAGCCCCTCCAGGACATTCATCACACCCAAGAAGGGGCCGTGGGAACCTCTGATCTGCCGCCCGTGGGTCAGAGCACAGGTGGCGCCTGGCCTCGAGGTTGGCGTCTGAAGTGGGGGTGGTCTTGTGGGCGGAGCCCCGAGCCCGTGGGGTCTGACGCCGCCCCCCAGACATGGGGCCAGAGCTGGATTAAAAACGGCTGGACCCCAGCTGGCGTCTGTGGAGAATCAGAGAATTGTTGTTGTCGGAAACACCCCACACCCATCTGTTGTAACCCTCCGGGTGCACTGCATCTGTAACAGAAACTCCCCTGCGGACTCGCGTGGCCCTTGTGCAAAATGAAACTGTGAAGATAAGCTAATGGATCACGTCGCCTGTACGCCCCCGGCCGCGCCGTCCAGCCACTGAGAAACACCAGTCCGCATTCCACGTCTTCACCCTGTGGACATCCCGGGAAACCACTCCCATACCGTGGATGTTGTGAGTGCTGAACATTTTCTCAAGTAGGCTCCACGCCCAACATGGGGCTTGAACTCACGACCCTGAGATCAAGAGCCGCAGGCGCTCCCGACTAAGCCCAGCGGGCACCCTGTGAATGCCGAGCACTTTAACGAAACAGCTCTTCTGCTTTGCAAAGCATCAGCCACCTGCAGAAGTAACACCTGTTAATACCTGGTACTAAGCGGCTCTGCCTCTGGAAGAATTCCTGTGCCCTTTGAAGATACGTTGTAACCAAGAGGAAGGGGAGGGCGCACGTATGTGTTGTACGTAATGTTGGGAGGCGCATCGTGTCCTCAGTCATGTGGTCCATGGCACCGGGATGAGGCTGGCGTGTCTAGAGCTCCGCGGAGGAGTTCCCCGGTCAGCTGCCATCTCTGACCCCGTGTGGCTCACATGGGGCTGAACAACCTGGGTGTGGTCAGCCCTGGCTGCACGTTACGGTCCCTGGAGAGTGCCACAGCCCAGGGACGACCAGACGGCAACACCCGCGGTGCGGAGCCCGGGGGTCCTGGGGGTCCTAGGCCTCACCCCGGAACCACGGGCATCGACCGCAGGGCAAACACCAGGGGCACAGGCCCCGCTTCGGGGAACCCGCGCTGCAGCCAACCAGGCAGAAGTAGGGAAAGCCATTTAGAGAAAACATTTCTAATCTCCGGAGTTGTCCTCGGTGCACGCAGCCGACGCTTCAGGAACGTCTGCTAAAACCTGGTAAGACGAGCGTCTGCCCCCAGCTCGGGCGGGACACGTGCGTCTCGTGGTCAGTGTGGCCGAGCCGGGGCTCCCGGTCAAGAGGCATGGTGTCCCAGCGACGTCTCTCACTCCCAGCCAGGTCAAGGGAGCTAATGCTGCAGCAGTGCAGCCCGAGGCTTCCATCTGGAGGCTGTGCCCCAGCACGGAGGTGTGGCACTGCGCTTACCCAGGTCTGGCTGCCCCTGCCCCAGCACGGAGCGGTGGCACTGAGTTACCCAAGTCCAGCTGCCCCCCGCCCCAGCACGGAGGTGTGCAGGCTGAGCTTACCCAGGTCCGGCTGCCCCTGCTCCCAGCACGGAGGTGTGGCACTGCGCTTACCCAGGTCTGGCTGCCCCCTGCTCCCAGCACGGAGCGGTGGCACTGAGTTACCCTAGTCCGGCAGCCCCCCGCCCCAGCACGGAGGTGTGCAGGCTGAGCTTACCCAGGTCCGGCAGCCCCCCGCCCCAGCACGGAGGTGTGGCACTGAGCTTACCCAGGTCCGGCAGCCCCCCGCCCCAGCATGGAGGCGTGGCACTGCACTTACCCAGGTCCTGTTGCCCCCCGCCCCAGCACGGAGGCGTGGCACTGCGCTTACCCAGGTCCAGCTGCCCCTGCCCCAGCACGGAGGCGTGGCACTGCGCTTACCCAGGTCCGGCAGCCCCCCTTGCCCCAGCACGGAGGTGTGGCACTGCGCTTACCCAGGTCCTGTTGCCCCCTGCCCCCAGCACGGAGGCGTGCAGGCTGAGCTTACCCAGGTCCGGCTGCCCCCTGCTCCCAGCATGGAGGTGTGGCATTGCGCTTACCCAGGTCCGGCTGCCCCCTGCCCCAGCACGGAGGTGTGGCACTGCGCTTACCCAGGTCCGGCTGCCCCCTGCCCCAGCACGGAGGTGTGGCACTGAGCTTACCCAGGTCCGGCTGCCCCCCAGCCCAGCGCACTAGTGGAGCACAGGCAGAGAAGACAGGGAAGGTCAGGGCTGCTGCCCAGGGCCCTGCTGAGACCCCGCCCCAGAGGGAGGCCGATCAGGGGGCTTTCCAAAGGACCTGACCTCGTTTGAGATGGCGCGCAGGAAGGTTCCAGTGGGAGGCAGCCCTTGAAAACATTAGCTCATCTTAACCAAGAGCAAGACGCTGAGCCAGAGTTCACCCGAGAGCGCCTGGGAAAGACATGGCTCAGGAGAGCCTCTCGGGGTGGGAAGAACCTGACACACTGGCCTTGAGGGGCACTCCCTGCCCGAAGGCTGGGCGCTGCTGAAAACAGCGACCAGTCAGCCCGCGATCGGGGGACCCGCCGCTGACTGTGACATCAACAGAGACAGGCCACCGAACAGAGGGGCTGGGAAAGCGACCGGCAGAAAGGCCCCGGGAATCCCTGCGCCCGGTGGCTGTGCTCACACTCAGGCTGCACGCTGACTCGGGACCGACACCAGCAGCTGCACCCTGAAGGGCACAGAGACCCCGCTGACACAGTCCAAGCACACGTCCACCCGGGACGCGAAAACAAAACAAGCCCACGCAGGCAGGTGTGCAGTGTGTGCGGAGTTGTTGCTACAATGTATCATCTGAAGTATCCAGTTTCCAACCGCTAACAGGAAACATGCCAAGACCAGGAAAGCCTGGCCCTGACATTGGAGGGAAAAGCAGACAACAGAAACCATCACTGCTATTTCTACTGCTCGGAGAGCGCCAGAAGACCGCGCCGTGCGGATGCGTCATCGAAGAGAGAACGGCAACGAAGAGAGAGGATTATAAAAGTCAGCATTCACCAGAGGGGCCCAGGGCAGAAGACTAGACGGCACCCGTGAGCTAGAAGATAGACTGCGGCAGGTGGTACGGGGCGAACGACAGAGAGAATGAAGGATGAGGGAAAACGGACAGTCCTGGGGATGCGCGGGAGCTCACCAATACACGCGTGATAAAACAGCGCCTGCCGGACAAGGGCAGCAGTCACCCGCGAGGTCAGAGACCGCGCTGGGGGCACGCGGCGAAGGGCACGGCGCCTGGGAAAACCATTCATTCTCTCCGCCGAACAGCAGGACAGGAAACAGCGGCTCAGCCCAATGGTATGCTAAGAAGTGTAGAGTCAGAACACGAAAATAAATGCAACGTGCTTGGAGTTATGTTCTCATTGTTCAGAGTAGTAACTGTTCTCAACACAGGCTTCCTATGGGGGGGTGCTTTAGACGGGGCAGCCCACCTGCGGGGGTGGGGCAGGGAGGGGGCTGCAGTGCTGCTGGGTTCTCCTCGAGGCTGAAGGGTTCAGAGCAGAGAACGCTCTGAACGGCATTCAGGAGGCCCCCAGCTGCAGCCACTAACTTGCGTGAAGACCCAGACGTGAGCCCATAATCGGACAGAGCGATTCGGGAGGCAACAGCAGGCGAGACTTTTAACAAAGCAAATTCAAGCGTTCTGAGGATCGAAGCTGTGTCCGCGAGAACAAGTGCCGGGAACGCATGGGAAAATCTGGCCCGGAGTATTTTCCACCCCTTTGAAAGGCTCTTGGAAAACCTTGTGGATGTGTCCAAAGAAAACGAGCCCCCAGCACCCTGGACCTGGTGTCAGCAGCACTGTTGCGTGTCCCCCCCCACCATTGTCATGGTTTAAAATTAGAGCCCACAGGGTCTGGGAGTAGCCACGGAGCATGGAACCCCCCCCCCGCCCCCAACAGCTGCCTTCCCTCCCTGGAAGGGCTAAGATTAGGGCTGCACAAATTCCTAGAGGAGAAATTAAGGGCCACATTTAACTGGGTGACTTAACTTGGCAATCTTGCTCCTTCTGTCACGGTCAGAAAGTTGCTCTTCTCATAGCTAGGGCTTTGCTACTAACTGACTCGGTCACTTCTGATCACTCACCATCTTGTTGGCCTTTCCAAAGGACTTCGAGAGCCCCACTCATTGTCTCCTGGGCGTCACGTTCTGAGAGTCAGTCTGTGCAAAAGCCTATCCTGGTCTTTTATCCCAGGGCTGTACCAAGAGATGCTTTGGACAAAGTCATTCGTAGGGCACACCACAAAGCTGGGACCTCTGCATGGCCGCTCCTGGGCCTTCAATGGCCAGAGCCACGGCCAGCACAGGAGAGTCACGAGGCCAGAGAAAGCTGTCCAAGCAAGAAACACACCCTGATTTCTAATCACTGACTCTCAGAAATGCTGACAGCTTATCAGGAAGTCACCGTAATGAGATAGTGGCTCAGGGGTGGGCGGATGAATGGAATGGAATAGAATAGGATAGAATAGAATAATTGGATAGAATGGATAGAATAAATTAGAATGGAATAAAATGGAATGGAATGGAATGGAATGGAATAGAATAGAATAGAATAGAATAGAATAGAATAGAATAGAATAGAATAGAATAGAATAGAATAGAATAGGAGGCACCTAGGTGGCTCATTTGGTTGAGCGTCTGACTTCAGCTCTGGTTATGATCTGGTGGTTCATGAGTTTGAGCCCCACATTGGACTCTCTGCTGTCCGCATGGAGCCTGCTTCAGATCCTTTGTTCCTCTCTCTCTGCGCCTCCCCCACTTGCACACACATACACACACACTCTCAAAACATAAACATTTTAAAAAGAGACTGGGATGGAATAGAAGAATGCAATGGAATAAAATAGAATGGAAAAGAATAGAAGAATGAAATAGAATGACAGAATAGAATAGAATAGAATAGAATAGAATAGAATAGAATAGAATAGAATAGAATAACAAAGTAGAACGGAAGAGGAGACTAGCATAGAATGGAAAATAGAACAGAACAGAAAGCCTGGGAACCAGAACCACCAGTTCTCCTCTGAAGACAGAACAGCAGGTCACTAATTTGCACTTGCATAGAATGAATGGTGACCCCAGAAAAAGGATACATCAAAGTCCTCACCCCCAGAATCTGCACAGGACCTTATAGATGTATGGGCAAGTTGGGACTGATTCCATTTTGCTTAAGGGCAAACTGGGACTGACTCCATTGAGTTCCGTTGTCCCCCACCTTGAGTCCCCAGCACCTGCGCAGAAGCTTGACCTATGGAACAGGACCCTTCCTCAGCCAATTGGCTAGGGCCACGACCATCACCCCTCCCACTGCCCCTAGACCCCTTTAAAACTATTGTGTTTTTGGAACGCGCTCTCTCTCTCTCGACCCACCGCTGCGTTGGTGTGGGTATGAGATTGAGCTCGAGCTAGCTCGAATAAAGGCTCTTTGTTCTTGCATCGGACTCAGCTCCCTGGTGGTTTTTGGGGTCCCCAAATTCTGGGCATAACAATAGATAGGGTCTTTGCAGATGCAATCAAGTTAGGATGTGGTCATCAGGATTGGCCCCAACCCAATAACTGGCATCCAGGAAAATTTAGATGCACAGAGAGGGAAGGTAACCCAGAGACACACAGGTGGTGATGGTGGTCATGTGAAGACAGAGGGGGGGGACCATCTGGGGCACCAGGACCTGGAAGAAGGGATAAAGACCCCCCGCCCCACCCCTACCCAGAGCCTCTGGAGGGAGCATGGCCCTGCCCACACCTTGATGCTGGGAGAATACATTTCTGCTAACTTGAGCCACCTAACTGGTGCCAGTTTATTACAGAAGCCCTAGGGAGCGAATACAATGCCATGTACAAAATTCAAGCTGATTTTTAATCCCAGCAATTACCACGTGACCCATCAATCATGTCCCCTCAAAAACTTGTGTGCAAATGCTTACAGCAGCGCTATTCACAAATACCCCCATCAGCTGATGAATGGGTAAATGGTGTGGTCTCTCCTTACAAAAGGAGAGAAGCACTCTCACCTGGTGCAACACCTGGACCTTGAACACAGGATGCTTGTTGAGAGAAGGCAGATCCAGGGACAGAACGTGGGTTCTCAGTTACCAAGGTCGGGGGAGAGGGCGGAGTGGCGGTGGGGGGCAGGATATGACTGCCTAATTCTGGAGAGACAGAAAGGTGTTGAAGCCACATACATGTGATGGTTGCACAATAGTGAATGTAATAAAGCCACAAAAGTTGTACATTTTAAAAAATGGCTAATTTTCCAGTCATTATGTGTGCACGTAATATCATTATAATATCATATGTCAATTATATCTCAATAAAAAAATTAAAAATAAAACTAAAATGTCTACTTTATGTTATGTGAATCTTACTTCAAA
Source organism: Paradoxurus hermaphroditus (assembly GCA_004024585.1). Lineage (NCBI taxonomy): Eukaryota > Metazoa > Chordata > Mammalia > Carnivora > Viverridae > Paradoxurus > Paradoxurus hermaphroditus. The sequence goes on from PITB01020321.1 coordinate 9,875, forward strand.
AAAGAATCAAGATGAAGTGAATTTTAAAACCTAACTTTAAAAATCAAAATGAGGGGCACTTTGGTGGCTCAGTCAGTTGAGCATCCCAGGGTTGTGGGATCCACGCTGAGCGTGGAGCCTGCTTAAGATTCTCTCTCTCTGCCCCTACCACCCTGTGCTCTCTAAAATCAAAACAAAAATTTTTAGAATAAAATCAAGAACACATGTATGTAGACTTTTTTTATTTTTTAATGTTTTATATGCAAAGATGCCTTATGCAGGACACAAAACAGCAGCCATCCTAAAAGAACAAACTAACTTGACTACATTGAAATTCATAATGGCTGCCTGCGAAAGACACCAAAAACAAACTGGAGATGACGCCTGCCATGCTCAAGGCTTTCAGGAATCCTTACACGTGTGTGCTACGATACAAAGATATTCAAGGTGGAACGTGGTGGCAAGCATTGTCGGCAAGCTCAGCCACCAGAGAAGAATGTAATAAATCGAGGGACCATCACAGAAGCAATGTGGCAGGTCCTCACCCACTCACATGGGAAGACACTGGTATTAGGGTTCTCTCAAGAGACAGAACCAACGGGATGCCCATACATGCACATACATCTGGGTCAGCAAGCTGGAGACCCAGGAGAGCCAGTGTTCTAGTCCAAGTCCAAGGACAGAAGGCCTTGGGGGAGGGCCATGGTGAGAGCCATGGTGAGGACCAAGTTGAGGGTCAAGGAAAGAGCCAAAGGGAAGGCATGGGAGGGGGGCACAGGGAGTGCAAAGGCGAAGGTCACAGTGAGGGCCATGGAGAGGACCAAGGTGAAAGCCAATGTGAGGGCAAAGGGGAGGGTCATGGTGAGGCCTAAGGGAAGGATCAAGATGAGGACCAAGGTGAGGGCCAAGGCGAAGACTATGGTGAGAATCATGGGGAGGACCATGGTGAGGGCCATGGTGAGGGCCATAGTGAGAGTCATGGTGAGGACCAAGGGAAGGATCAAGGTGAAGGCCATGGTGAGGACCAAGTGAGGGCCATGAGGAAGACCATGGTGAGGGCCATGGTGAGGTCATGGTGAGGACCATGATGAGGTCATGGTGAGGACCAAGTGAGGGCCAGAGAGAAGACTATGGTGAGGGCCATGGTGAAGTCATGGTGAAGACCAAGGGGAGGGCCATAAAGAAGACCATGGTGAGGACCATGGGGAGGGCCAAGGGGAGGGCCATGGTGAGGACCATGAGGAGGGTAATGATGAGGACCATGGAGAGGACCGTGTGAGGGCCATGGTGAGGTCATGGTGAGGGCCAGGTGAGGACCAAGTGAGGGCCAGAGAGAAGACCATGGTGAGGGCCATGAGGCAGGCCCAGCTGGGCTAGGGCAGGAGTGGCCTCAGTGCGGCCGTGAGGCCCCGCCTAGGTCAGGTATCCCCTTCAACAAGCACCGTCCGACCTGCCTTCAGAGTATTTCTGTCAGTGAAATCTTAATCAGAGCTCAACATAAGAAGCTGGTTGTGGCTCTCACTGTGGGCTCCCTGTACCTCGTGGGTCTCTGAGGCCCCGCAAGAGACCTGGCAGTCAGGACAGTCCCCATGGAAAACGCCGTCTGCATTTTACCCATGCTCCCACAGTTGAGGCATCGTCCTGAGGCTGCGGGGCCCTGGAGCAGAGAACCCAGCATTGTGTGTGAGGATGGCTGATAGAGAGGTCTGCACGCTGTGACAAATGCCACTTGTGTGTTGTTGCTGTTGGAAAATACGGTTGTTTTCTCCTTAAAAATATGTTTCTTACATTAACATCTCCTGGGCTTATTATTAAATTAATTAATAAACATTCACAGTTTTGCTGTTTTGCTATCAGTAGATTTATCCTGCAGGGACTAAAGCTCTTTGGCGTCTGTGAAAGCGTTAAGAAGGGAAGTAATTTTGCGGCCACAAAGCTCCAAGGGACCCCTGACTTGCACAGGACATTAACCGAAGGCAACAGCATTGACCAAGGGCAACAGACTTCAAGGAGCAGCTGCTGAGGCCAGAGGCAGGAATCTACCCAGAGTCGCACACATGTGTGCGGGTTTACATGCACACACACAGACACACACTCCAGCTGAACAAGAAAAGATCTGGGGCATGGATAACAAAAACAAAACTCAAAATGATGTGTTTTTTTTAATTAAAGACCCATTGGAAATATAAGCAAATTTAAAAAGTTCAAAGGAAAATAAAGAAAAGGCCAATATCGACCAAGAGAAAGCTGATGCAACTGTATTACCAGTAAACTAAGCTGGCTTTGTAGGAAAATAATAACCAAAGTTTAGAGGTCATTTGAAAAGATTTAATTCACCAAGGAGCCACAAACTTCTAAGGAATGGCCTAACCAGCTCATGTCCTCTGCCCAGAGTGTTAAAATTCATCGAAAACAAAACAAAGAAAGCTTCATTCTTGTAGATATCACCTCTAAATAACTCGAGAACAAAAAAAATATCACAATGGACATTTAAAAATACTTAGAACAGGGGGCGCCTTGGTGGCTCAGTCGGTTAAGTGTCCAACTTCGGCTCAGGTTATGATCTCATAGTTTGTGGGTTCGAGCCCCACGTCAGGCTCTGTGCTGACAGCTCAGAGCCTTGAGCCTGCCTCCGATTCTATGTCTCCCTTTCTCTCTCTGCCCATGCCCCATTAGCACTCTGTATCTCTGTCTCTCAAAAATGAATAAAAACACTAAAAAAATTTTTTTTAATATTTAGAACAAAAATGTAACAAGCAAAGGGCTGGCCTGTCATGGGTTACCAGAGAAGAAGCCGTCCTAACAGCTAAAACAGAAGAGAAGGCTAAGATCTCCCCCGGAACCCTCGGTGAGTAAAGGACAGGGTCTTCAATAGACAGGCTGGGCAATCTGGGCACCCATACACAAAAGAACGAAAACGGACCACTGTCTTACACCAGGCACGAAAGTTAACTCGATGTAGGTTAATGACGTAAACATAAGCCTGGAAACCAGAAGACCCATAGAAGAAAACACGGAAAATGCTCCTTGACACTGGTCCTGGCGGTGAATTTTTGGACATAACACGCAAACACCACCAACAGAAGCAAAAATAAACAGGGAGGGAGAGTTACATGGGAGAACGACCGTCTTCACAGCAACGAAACCATCCATAAGTGGGGAAAGACAGCCTACAGAATGGGGGAGACATTTGTAAACCACGTAGCTGGTAAGGGGGCAGCTTCCAAAATGAACTCACACAGCCCCACTGGGGAAGAAACAAGTTCAAATTCACAGTAACAGAGAGTAAAACGGTGGCTGCCAGGGGCTGGGGGGTGAGGAGAGGGGAGCTGCCGGCCAAGGGCACAAACTATCCGTTCTGAGACGGAAAGTCCCTGACATGTAGCATGGCTAGGAAGACGCTTGCCCAAACTCACAGGAGTGTACAGTTTAAATGGATGCAGCTTACTGTATGTCAGCTACACCTCAGTATAGCTTATATCCTTAATGATATGATGAAAAATGTGTTTCACAACAAATTTGAAAATGTAGATGATACACACAACTTCTTAGAAAACACAGCATCCTTTATTTCAATGTGTCCATAAAAATCAATAAACTCCAACAACCATTCATAATTTTAGAGGAAAAGTAAAAAAACCTTAACAAACTAAGACTTCCAGTCATGGGAACTCTCCCAGCCTGAAAAAGGATATCCAGCAAAAAAATCAGAGCGAACCACTGATCCCGTGGTAAAATGGCAACAGCGTCTCGCTGAGGATCAAGAATGGGGGGGGGGGGGGGGGGGGGGGGCGGGAGGTCTCAACCCTGTTTAACTCAACACACGGCAGGAAGGCAGGGAGGCGGTAAGTGCGTGTGGGCTGCCAGAGAGAAACAGAACGGTCGCTCATCTCAGAGTACAGGACTGTCTACAGTACAAGCCCTGGACCACCTACAGAAAAGAAAAGAATCATGAAGAACCAGTTACAGTTTTGCCAATCTATTTCGACACAGTCTCGACACAGTCGTGAACAAAAACTTATACAAATGCGGTTTCACAAAGATGCTATTTGTGCCAGTAACACAAGTATTTTTAAGAGCACATCGATAAATCTAACAAAATATGTAAGAACTTTAGGGAAATGATAAAACCGTCGTGAAAGATATTAAAGTTGGCTAAAATGAATTAATGGACACGTGATGTCCAAGGGCTTGAAAATTCAGTAGCAGTAGGATGGCAGTTCTCAACGTGACAAATTTAATGCAGGGCTGGCCAAAATGCTACCATGTGTGCACAAGTATGTGTGAGAGCAAAGCACAATCAGTCGGACTCAAATCCACATGGATGAGCAAAGCACCAATAGCCAAGATACTTATGAAGTCGCAGGATGCAAAATCAAGATACAGAAATCTGTTGCATTTCTGTGCACTAACAACAAACTATCAGAAAAGGAAAGTAATAAAACAATCCCATTTCAATTGAATTGAAAAAGAATAAAACATCCAGGAATAAATTTAGCCAAGGAGGGGAAAGGCATGTACACTGAAAACTGCAGGTCATTGATTAAAAGGCAAAAACTGAAGTCACAAATAAATGGAAATGTATACCATACTCATGGATTGTAAGAATTAATAGCATTAAAATCTGCATACAACCAAATACAATCTACAGATTCAATGGAATCCCTATAAAAAAAATTCAATGACATTTTTCACAGAAAAAGAGCAAACAATCCTAAAATTTGTATGGAACCATGAAAGACCATGAACAGCCAAAGCAATTTTGAGAAAAAGAACAAAGCTGGAGGCATTGGACTTCCTGATTTCAAACTGTATTACAAAGCTACAGTAATCAAAACAGTATGGTACTGGCACAAAAGGAGACACATAGATCAAGGGAACAGACTACATCAAACTAAAAAGCTTCTGCACAGCAAAGGAAATCATCAAAAAAATGAAGAGGCAGCATATGATAGGGGAGAAGATATTTGGAACTTATGTATCTGATAAGGAGTTAATATGCAAAATAGATAAAAAATGAATATAACTTGGGACACCTGTGTGACCCAGTCAGTTGAGCAACTCTCGATGTCAGCTCAGGTGATGATCTCAAGGTTCTCGTGGGATTGAGCCCTATGCTGGGCTCCACACTGACAGCGTGGAGCCTGCTTGGGATTCTCTGTCTCTCCCTTCCTCTCTGCCCCTCCCCTGCCCTCATGCATGTGCATACTCTCTCTCAAAAGTAAACATTTAGGGGCGCCTGGGTGGCTCAGTCGGTTGAGCGTCCCGACTTCGGCTCGGGTCATGATCTCGCAGTCCATGAGTCCGAGCCCCGCGTCGGGCTCTGTGCTGACAGCTCAGAGCCTGGAGCCTGCTTCGAATTCTGTGTCTCCGTCTCTCTCTGCCCCTCCCCCACTCATGCTCTGTCTCTCTCTGTCTCAAAAGTAATAAACATTGAAAAAAAAATTTAAAAAAAAGTAAACATTTAAAAAAATAAAAAAATGAACATAACTCAGTAGCAAACAAACAAAAAACAACATGATTTAAAAATGGGCAGATGATCCGAAGACACTTCTCCAAAGACACCCAGATGGCCAACAGCACATGAAACGATGTTCAACATCACAAATCATCAGGGAAATGTAAATCAAAACCACAGTGGGACACCACCTCACACCTGTTGGAGTGGCTATTACCAAAAAGATGAGGAGTGACAAGTGTTGGTGAGGATGTGGAGAAAAAGGAACCCTTGCACACTGGTGCAGCCACTGTGGAGAGCAGCATGGAGGGTCCTCAACTAAAACTAGAAGTCCCATAGGATCCAGTAATTCCACTTCTGGGCATTTATGTGAAGAAAATTAAAGCACTACATTGAGAAGATACCCACACCCCAGTGTTTATAGCAGCGGTATTTACAATAGCCAAGACAGGGAACAGCCTAAGTGTCCACAGACTGATGAATGGATAAAGAACATGTGGTGTATATATACAAGGGAATAGTATTCACTTACAAAAAGAATGGAAACTTTTCACCTGCAACAACATGAACAAACCTCGAGGGCATTATGCTAAGTGATATAAGTCAGAGACAGACATTTAGTTCTCAATTACAGGACTTTACTTAGATGTGGAATCTAAAGAAAAAAAACTCAAGCAAAGGAAAACAAAGAAACTCTGACACAGAGAACAGAGAACAGACGGGTAGCTGACAAAAGCGGGGAAGGGGAGTGACACGGGCGCAGGTGGACAGAAGGCACAAACCTCCCCTCACGACATGAGTTAAGTCCTGGGAACGTGACGACAGCACGGTGACCCTACACAGGAAGACTGTGGGCACGTTTGAACATCGTTAAGAGAGTAGATCTTCACAGCTTTCCTCACCAGGAAAACAACCCGTAAGTAACTGTGGTGATGATGTCAGCTAGACGCACGGTGGCCATCCTTTCACGGCGCGTACGACTACCGAGCTGTCACGTGGTACGCCTGGAACTCACGTCCTCTTGCATGTCACTTATACTTTGACTCTAAAAAAGAATGGGGGCGCCTGGGCGGCTCAGCTGGCTGAGCGGCCGACTTCAGCTCAGGTCATGATCTCACGGTCTGTGGGTTCGAGCCCCACGTCGGGCTCTGTGCTGACGGCTCAGAGCCTGGAGCCTGCCTTGGATTCTGTGCCTCCTTCTCTCTCTGCCCCGCCCCTGCCCTCTCACTCTCTCAAAAATAAACATTTAAAAAATTAAAAAAACAAAAACAAAAAAACCCACCACCTCAGTGTGGCAAGTACAAGTGGAAGAGTGTCAGAAGCCAATTAGGGTCACGGTGTCGCGACCTTCGGGTGCTGCAGATTTTTGAAGCGAGGTAAATGCACACACCTTAAAAACACTGATAAAAGTCAACTATGTTGCAGTAAAAAACGCGTGTACTGAGACGCCGCCATGAAGAAAGTATCTGTGTGCTGGGCCCACGTGGCCGGGGCACAGGGCGGGCGCACTGTTTCCGGGCCGGCTGTGTGACCGTCTGTCCTTTGTGCAGTGCGAAACTGGGGGCCCGCTGGTATTTAATGTGTGTCCCACCCCAGGGGCCTTCCAGTGCCTGTTCTGTGCCCCAGTGTGGGGTGCGTGCACACTCACCATCGCCGCAGCGCCCCCTGACGGGGCACGCGGCGGCCTTCCGGGCCTCCTGCGTCTGCTCTGTCCGTCCGAAACAAGGCTGACCACCCGGGCTCCCTTTAGGTTTTCCATCTCCATGGGGTACCCTTTCCCAGCCCTTCTCTTTCTGTGCCCGTGTGTCCTGGGGTCACGGTCCTCACCCAGCTTCACAGAACGGGGCAATTCTCTCCAAAACAGTCAGTCAAACGCAAGCCCTATGGAAACCCCAGCGAAACGGAGACGAGCCACAGTCAAAGCGGGTAAAGCTAACTGACCTCTGCAAAGGGTCCCGCCCCCACAACCCCTGCAGACCTGCGGGCTTGCGAACCCAACGCAGCCTAATGCTGATGCTCTGCGGTCTGAATTCCCGCGCTCGTAGCCCTGCCTCTGTGCCCCTGCTCGCCACACACACACACACACACACACACACACACACACACAGGTGCGCACACCTTGAGCACGCTACTGCCAGGTGCATGACCTCCCTCCCTCCTGCCCTGCATGGCACTGTGTGTCACTGACTGATTTCGGCTTGGGCGTCTGACTCCGTTCTCCCCAGAGGGGCGAGGTTTCAGTGGATGGCTCTAAATCCGTGTTTTTGTCGCTCGTTCTCCGCCTCTGGGAGCCCGCGAGCCTCAAGGTTTTCTGCAGCCGCGTCGTCCACACCGTCTGTACCCTTCCCTTCAGGACAGAACCTGCCCTTGCAGACCCAACTTACCGTCCGAGTCACCGTCTCCCTTGTGGTCCTCCCCCCACCCCACCCCTCTCAGGGACCCTCCCTATGGACTGTCCAACACCTGTCTTGCCTCTAGCCATAAAGTACATTTCTGGGAAAGGAATCGCCATTTTCCTCTGAGTTACATTTACCATGAATACCGTAGGGGCGCCTGGGCGGCTCAGCCGGTCAAGCGTCCGACTCGAGCTCAGCTCAGGTCTCGATCTCGGGGGCACGAGCTCAAGCCCACGCTGGGCTCCACGACGGGTGGGAGGCCTCCTTAATGACGCGACGTGACGTGACGCGACGTGACGTGAACACTGTAGACACGTTTCTCAGAGAAGTCTCAGCTGAAGAACTTCGTTCACGGCCTTCCCCGTTACACACTGGAAAACACCGTTTACGGTTACGTTCTGCGGGTCGGAGGCTTTCCTCAATCGACCCTCTGCCCTGCTGCTTGACGTCTTCAGTGCTTCGGGTGAGAACATCGAACCCTGCACGGAGGAGAAGCATTCCAACACGAATTTTTTTAATGTTTGTTTATTTATTTTAGAGAGAGAAAGAGAGCACAAGGGGAGGAGCAGAGAGGGGGGGAGAATCCCAAGCAGGCTCCACGCTGTCAGCACAGAGCCCAATGTGGGGCTCGAACTCATGAACCGTGAGAGCATGACCTGAGCCAACATCAAGAGTTGGACACCTAACCAACTGAGCCACCCAGGAGCCCCCGACATAAATTTTTACTGATACCGGACACGCCTCTTAATTTCCAATTTTCAACCAATATGAAATAAGGTAGCATCACACCCAGCAGCCGCACGCATCTACGAATACAAAGAGTCCATTCACAGTAAGCGGCACGTGTGGGAGCGCCTCACGTGTGTCCGGTCTGTCCACTGCTGGGTCTCCAGCAGCCTGCATGAGGCCTGCTCTTGGAAGTTCCTTCGCCCGCTCGCAAATGTGCTTAGACGAGCTAGTGCTCATATCCTGAATTCTATGCCGAAGTAAAACTGCCTTAAAGAGAATTCATTTGTTAGTGTAGGTAGAAACATTCATAGTTGTCTTTTACACAATAACCATCATGCTCTCGAGACGAGGAAGGGAGGGAGGGAGGGAGAAGGGAGGGGAGGGAAAACACCGCAGGACTTCTGGCGGGCACACACTTAACCCAAAATTCATCTGGAAAGGCGCAGGCCCTACAAGGCCTTGAACATCTTGAAGAAGAAGGTGGAGGAACCGATGTGCCCGACATACGGTGCTCCGCACAGCCCCAAGAATCAAGAGGCGTGGCACGGCGGAGAGCCACCCGGATGAGCATCAAGAGGCGTGGCAGGGCGGAGAGCCACCCGGATGAGCGGGACAGGACGGGGCCCAGCAGGGGGCCCAGAGAGACATGCCCTGCCGGCCCCACCAGAGGTGCAAACACAACCCCAGGGAGGGAGGGGCCTGTTCAACAGACGGTGCCGGGCGCCTTCCCGCAAACCTCACACCTCATGTCTGCCAAGCTGGCTCAAACCATGGGCCCAAACATAAAACGGAAACCGTAAAGATCTCGGAGAATCTTCAGGATCTAGGCCTCGGCAAAGAGCACCTGCCCCCGACGCCAGAAGCGTGGTGCGCAAAAGGCAGCGTGGTATCGACAGGCCGCGAGGGAGCGTGTACCCACAGAAGCGGCACACTGCTCGGAAGGGACGGACGCACCCACGTGTGTCACGCAGCGCTGCTGACGGCACACAAGAGGTGGAGGCAGCCCAAGGCCTGCCCACAGAGGACCGGGTACTTACGGCGGCGGAACAGTACTCAGCCACAGAAAGGCTGAGACCGTGCCATCTGCAAGGGCACGGACGGAGCCGGAGTGTATTCTGTTAAGTGAAGTAAGTCGGGCGGAGAAAGACAAAGTCCACACGACTTCACTCCTGCGCAGAATCTAGGAAACACACAGAAAGCAGAAACAGACCCACAAATACAGGGAACACGTGGACGGCTGCCAGAGAAGGAAAATGGGCGAAGGGCAGTGGGAGGCCCGGGTTTCCCGTCCGGCATGAGTAAGTCACGGGGATGAAAGGCACAGCACAGGAACACAGTCAGGGGCTCTGTGGGAGCACGTGCGTGTGGGGAGCACAGCGTAAGGGGCAGAGGAGCCGGATCCGTGCGGCACACAGCTGGGGCCAATGTAACAGAGTGCCAGCTACACTTCAGTGAAAAATAAATACGCTAAAAAAATGAATCAACAGATACGTGACAGGCGAGGGAGAGAAGGGGCATCACTACAGGCCCCACAGACATTAGCGGGTAACAGGAATACAGCCCTGGGCCCCGAGGCTGATGACCCAGCTGGGACCGGCCCATTCCGACACACGCCCCCCGTCGGCCCCCTCTGAAGGTCAGACAGACAGTACGAACGGGCCTCTATCTACTGCAGCTAATAACCCTCCACGACAGAAAGCACCAGGCCCAGTGGGGTTCACGGGTGAATTCCACCACGCACCTGTCCGGAGCCAGAGCAGGGGAACACCTCCCACCTCATCCTCGGGGCCAGCGTCACCCCAAGGCCAAAAGCGAGAAACGAAAACTATAAACCAGGGGCACCTGGGCGGCTCAGGTGATGCTCTCACAGTTCGTGGGTTCGACCCCATGTCGGGCTCTGTGCTGACGGCGTGGAGCCTGCTTGGCATTCTCTCTCTCTGACCCTCCCCTACTGTGCATGTGCACATTCTTTCTCACTCTCAAAACAAATTTTAAAAATGAAATAACACTATAAGCCGCTCTGTCTCTACAACAGAGAAGGAAGCACTGTTAATTAGCACCCGGTCAACACCTAAACTTCTGCTGTGTGCAAGGGTGGCAGGCCCAGCTTCGCGGGAGAAAGCATCCGCAAGCCGGTCCTCGTCCCTCGCGGCTTCTGTGTGTGCGAGTTCACCCGCTTGTCTGGTGTGTGTGACCCCACATCAGTGGTGCTGCCGACATGCTCCCGTGGGTGAAGCAGAGCGGGGCTGGCGACCTGTTCCACACTGAAACCAGGGTCCTCGTCCCCGCCTAACGTGGTGGGCTTAGGGCCACACTGCCTGCATTTCTGAACCTTTGCTGGGGGTTGCCCTGCTCACACGCCAGGGAGTGCGGAGGCTGAAGCGCCTCTGGTGGTGCTGAGTGCCAGAAGGCTGCCCTGTGCCTCCCGGAGCACGGCGGTCGCTAGACGCGCTGCCTGCGGTCCAGGGTTGTGCACGTCAGACGGCTGTACACCAAGCGTACACCACACGAAGTTGCCTACTGATGGGCTGTGGTCCCCCAGGAGCAATGCGACAGTACCCCTGCCATCTGGGCACCTGCCACGGGTCGTGAGCATCCTCTGCCTCGCACAAGGGACGAGGGCCTGTGCTCCGCGGGCACAAGTCCCGAGAGGCGTTCCACCAGTGAAGAGACCCAGGAGCCGCGGGGGAAATTCAGACCAAAACCAGCACCACACACCTACGGGAGCGGCTAGAACAACGCTCCCCGCCCCCAGATGCCGGGCAGGAGGCAGGAAGTGGGGTCCCCTCCCCCCGCGCCACCGCGGGGAGCGCACTGCGGGGTGCAGCCGCGCTGGGAAAGCGTGCGGCTCCCTGTGACCCTAACACGCCGCCGCCACCCCGTGAGCCAGCGTGGCCTCTCCCGGGCCCGCATCCCAGGCACACGGAAACCGTGCGCACGCACCCGGCCGGGGCAGGAACGCGCACCACCCAAACGTCCCCGCCCCCGCGAGGCTGGAACTGACAGTGAGCAGGGAGGCGCGGTGCGCCCCCTTGTGGTAAGACTGACAACTCACACAGGCACGCGGACCTGCACGCGCAGGAGGGGCTGCAGGCGGCCAGCGGGTCCCGAGGGATACCGCGGGGCCTCTGCAAACAGTCCACACCGGGGGCGGGGGGAAACCTACAAACAGTCCACGCCGGGGGCGGGGGATGGGGGGATAGGGGAGATGGGGACCTGCAAACAGTCCCAAGGGGGGTTGTTGGGGGCCCTGCAAATAGTCCCCATGGGGGATGGGGGGGTGGAAGCAGGGGGACCTACAAACAGTCCCGGGTCGGGGAGCTGAGGAACAGGGAGGTGGGACCTCGTGGTAGCAATGACCCTGTAACAATTACCATTAAACCAGACGGTCCTGCACAAGGTGTGGGAGGAGCCCGGGCAGGTCCAGAGAGGCAGCCACACCTGTGAGCTCAGGGCCCAAAGTCGGCCCAGCAGCCCTGCGCCCCTCACTGGTCTGCATCCGGCCGCACCTCACCTCCAGTGCTCAGGACTTCCAGGCCGCCACACCCCACTGCCCTCCACCCAGGGTGCAGCCCTAGGCGTCCCCCATTCCTCCAAAGCCGTGCTTTAGACAAGGTCTTAGCCCCTGACTCCTCACCAGGGAACCCTGTCCCCATCCCACCACAAACCCTCCCGTAGCTCCTGCCCTGCATGCCAACAGCTGCCCTCCCAGACAGTCCTGCGCCCTGCCCTACTCGACCTCTGCCCCTCGAGACCCCAGCCCCTTGAGGCCTCGGGTTCCTGCCCTTTGCCTACAACCCTTTCCACCAGCCCTGCCCCAAGCCACACTGACCTCGGCTGTCTGAAGGACATCTGAGGTGTGGTGGTGGCCAGGATCTTTCCCCCACGGAGCGCCCTTGTCTGGACATGGCCACCACACATGCTTGACCCTGATGCTGAATGCACCCGGTCCCCTAGTGCCCCCGACCCTGCACACCACCCAAGCTCCCAACGTGCCCCACTGCCCATGAGCCCGGCCCCCCAGTGTGCCCCAACCCTGCACACAGCCTCTCCTCCCAACGTGCCCCACTGCCCATGAGCCCAGCCCCCCAGTGTGCCCCGACCCTGCACACAGCCTCTCCTCCCAACGTGCCCCACTGCCCATGAGCCCAGCCCCCCAGTGTGCCCCGACCCTGCACACAGCCTCTCCTCCCAACGTGCCCCACTGCCCATGAGCCCGGCGCCCCAGTGTGCCCCGACCCTGCACACAGCCTCTCCTCCCAACGTGCCCCACTGCCCATGAGCCCAGCCCCCCAGTGTGCCCCAACCCTGCACACAGCCTCTCCTCCCAACGTGCCCCACTGCCCATGAGCCCAGCGCCCCAGTGTGCCCCGACCCTGCACACAGCCTCTCCTCCCAATGTGCCCAGTCCACCAATGCATCCTGACCCCACACACGCCCCATTCTCCTCCACACACAGCCTGCCCCGTTCCCAGCTTTGTCAAAGAAGCGCTAACACAACCCAGTGTACTTTGTGGTTTAGTTAATGGCTGGTGAGCACTCAGTAAGCCTCTGAGAGAATGGATGAGGGAGTGAAAGGTAGCCCAGGACTCAGCAATCTCCAGAAGGTTCATCCACAGAGTCCCTGCCGCCAACTTTCCCCAACCAACTCCTCCCTCTGAGAGCTGACACGAAACAAAACTTCTTTGGACATCGCTCATTTTTCCCACCAACACGAATGTGACCGCACTAGATCAAGGTCCTCTGGGAAGAAAGTGGAGCCAGGGACATGGAGTTGGCCGGGTGCCCAGACCACAGAGAGTGGATGGGGCTCCCCACCAAGCCTCAGGCACAGGCAGGTATTTGCCGGTGATGTCTGAAATCTGAACACCAAATCTCCACGTGGAAGTTACGAAGGCTGACAGCACCACATGGTGGCAAGGCCAAGCTGCCGGCTGGAGCGGGAAACGGAACGGTCGTCCAGGGGCCCAGAGAACACAGGGAGCTCCTTATGGGGACCTCCCTCCTACCCGAAGCCCTGCGGTTCCACCCCAGCTGGGGCAGGTGTCCACAAAGGGCTGGCTCCCACACGGGAATCAATGGAGCCCACCTGCCAGAACGGGCGGATGCTAGCTGCTCAGAGCTCCTGAGGAGGGAGTGGGCCACCATCGCCCGTGTCTGCACAGATTCAGAGGCAGTCAGCCTCCCCATGGAGAAAGGGGTGCGTCCCAGGGTGCCCCACAGGAGACTGGAAGTGGGCAGGCGTCCTGTGGAATCCGTCAGGGAGCGCATATGACTGCCGGAAATGCTGGGGACTGATCAGGCGCCATCCTTCGGGGCCCGTGGGCATCGGTGCGGGGGTTAGGGTCTGGCCACGCAGCAGCCCAATGTCCTGCATGTCTGATTCACGGCACACCGGCTTTCAGGCTGGTACTAGAGATGACGGTTGGCTTCCCAGGCAGTCACCATGCTGCGGGTCACAGGGCTGTGTTTATGGCAGTCCCGCTGTGGCCTGTCTGCACGCTCAGGGCTGCTTCCCCACAGGAGGACATGGAGACACTCACTGTGGCCCAGCCACCTGCTGGGCAGCAACCCCCACCTGAAGCTGGAGACCCTGGCACCCTCCCACCGTCTGCCCGCCAGCTGCACACTCGGGGCACCGGGGCAGGTAAGAGGACCGGTTGCTTCCTGGAACTCTGTGCTTCTCACAAACAAAGTGAAGCGGACAGGAGAACCAGGAAGGGGCTCCCTGAGTGCCTGCGCCGTCCTCGCGGAAGTCGGCGTTGATGAACTCGGAGGCAGGCAGACGTAAGCATCCAACACCGACAGACCCTTGGTCCCTAGGCGTGTGCACCAGCGGCCCACCTGACAGCCTCTGAAAGCCAGGGACTCTCGGCAGCCCCGCTGATCACGTGAGGAGTGACAAGGTCTGTCCAGCGAAGGAACAGGCATGCCTGTGTTGGACAGCAGCTTCCATCTATGCCCTGAGGCAGAAGGCGGACTGGACAGAGCCTCTCAGGTCCCAGGGACCTGGATGCCTGAGGAGCTAGGGGATGTGTGATCTGGAAGGCGGTGTCTCGCTGGGCAGCTGCCGGAGCTCCCTGCCACGGTGGCCAGCCTCCCTCCTGGTTACTCTCGGCTCCTGGCATGGGGCTCCAGGTCCCGACTTGGTGGGTGGGTCCACGGACTGGGAGGAGCCCCCAGCATGTACAACACAGCTCGGGTTCTGGGCACAGGCACACGCTCACTGTGCAAGGCTGGCTCGCAGGCCTTGGGTCACACGCAGAGGGGCGCTGCTGAGTGTGCAGCTGGACAGGAGACAAAATCCTGCTGCGAGGTCCGTGTGTTGGCCTGGACACCAGCCATCGGGTACTGGGGGGCGGGGTGCACGCGTGCCGTAAACTGCCCCTTGAGGGCCCAGATGCTGGCACTAACTCGGTCCTGTCAGCCCCTCCCCTGTCCCCTCCACGGACACGAAGGCAGGCCACGCTGTCCGCCATCCACTGCACACTCGGTGTCCCCGCTGTCCCACCCCGAGGCCTCTTCCTGGGACTGTGCTGGCGCACTTCACCGGGCCTGCTCTTGGTGTATCTGCTGTACCCAAACCAAGCACCAGCACCTTCCGCCCAGAACGAAACCAGAGCTGCACACGGGCTGCTGGTATGTCACACTTTAATAGCCACTCTGGGGGTATCACGCGGGACACCCCGTAACCATGAGATTCACATCGCACGGGACAGCGCAAGCCAGTGGTCTCAGGGCGGGAGGAGAGTTACCCCTCACTGTGAACACACAGCCACGCCTCGGAAAAGCAGCAGGTCAACCAAGCAGCTCCTCCCCGTCCCCTGGGCCCTGCAGTCCGCCCCAGGGCAGCTCCTGGGAGGGTGGGGAGGGGTGCTGCAGAGACCACGGCCCTCTTGTGGGGCCCCCCCATGAAAGCGACACAGCACATGGCGGGCAGTTCCCAGAGCCCAGCTGCCCTTCAGCCGACTGCGGACACGCAGCCGGGGACAAGGCTCTGGACCGTGCTGTCCTCACCAGCGCATGGACCACCTCCAAACCTGCACAGCTGGGACCCCGTCCGTCCCCACTGGGCGGAAACGGCAGCCCACCCTGGCACGGGGGCAGGTGCCGCGCCTCCTCCCCGGTTCCAGGAGGCTTCCTGCCGCTCGCAGCCGCAGAGCAGCAAGGGACCACAACCCCAGCTGCCCCTGGGACCTCTGCGGGAAGCAGGAGACGCACGCCTCCCACGTCCACAGCCCTTGGGAGCGAGGCGGGGAGCCTGCGGAGAGCAGCAGATGGACGGAGTCCTCCAGGGCCCCCTGGCAGCCCCAGAGCTGCGGGAGCAGAGGGATGTCCTGCTATTTGGCGGCTGTGGGCCACCAGTCCGGCACAGATGCACTCAGGCCCACCTGGCCACCGTCGGAGGTCCTGACGTGAAGGGGGCCCTTGATCTTCTCTGTCCGCAGCAAGGCCAGGCCCACGTCCCCCTGGCCGGCCCTGTACTTGCCGGCGGCCTGCCCGGACTCGGTGAGCACCGGGGCGCCGGGGGCGATGCCACCCTCAGGGACAGGCCCTGACAGCTGCACCGGGAAGAGGCGCTTGCGGATGACGCCCATGTGGTGGGTGCGCGCCGTCAGCTCCTGGCCGATGTAGCAGCCCTTGGTGAAGCTGACGCCGTTCATGAAGGCCAGGTTGGACTCCAGGGGCAGGGCCACTCCTGGGGGCAGGTCCTGGACCCCCTCGGGAACGCCTGTGGGGTGGGAGGGGACAAGTTCCCTGAGGGCGGAGGCCTCCTCCATGGCTGGGCTGGGGAGTGCACCAGAAGGACCAGCACTGGACCCGCCCCTGGCCCCGCCCCCCGCCCCGCCCCACCACAGCGCGGCCCAGCTCCACCCCCTACCTTGCCGGTACCGGTGGCGGTGATAGTCCCGGAGGTCTCCGAGCCGGCCCCCGCGCACCGGCGCCGGGCCCTGGTCCCGGGAGAGGAGCCGCCAGCCCATGCGGGCGGTACGGGGGTCAGGGGTGAGGACGCTGGCTCCTCCGGCCCGCTCCCGCTCCCTCAAGGGCGCGGCCCCGCAGGCCTCTTCCAGGCGGCCCGGCAGCACCGCCCACACGCGCAGCTCGGGGTGCGGCTCCACCGCGACCTTCCGCCGGATCCGGTACAGCGCCAGGTGCGTCTGCAGGGCGCCCAGCACCGCGCTGTCGCACTCCAAGAGGAAGGCGGGCGCCTGGTCGGCGAGCTCCTCGTCCTGCGGGAGCCTGCAGGGAGGGGCAGGGGCTCCTGAGGGGCCGCCCACCCGGGGCCGCTGCGGGACCCTCCCCACCCGAGGTGCGAACCGCAGGGAGCGGCCCACGTGTTGGAAGACAGGCCATGGCTGCTGGGCAGGTGACACCCAGGCCCGGGGAACACAGTGCTGTCGGCCTGGTCCTCCACGGGAGGAGGAGAGCTGTGGCAGCCTCACCAGACCCAGACCTGCCTCCTCTGCCCCAGGGAAGCCGAGGGTCTGGGGGGTGCCCTCAGCACTGAGGAGGGGGACAGGCTGAGGCAGGCTGGGACAGCAGGCAGCGGACACGTCAGAGACGGGGGAGGGGGGGATGAGCTGTGAGGCCACAGTCTGCCCAGAGCCACCTCCCACGTCCCACGGAGAGCCCCGGACGCCTGTCAGGGCCCCACAGCCACCCTAACTGCACTCTGGGCCACCACTGCCACAGCGGTAACCCTGGAACCTGGTGGGGTAACCGCATGGGACTCGCAGCACAGAGGGCAGACTAGTGAGGGACCTCGGGGGAAACGTTCAGGACCCACCAAAGAGTGTACGACCAAGATCCTGGCCCTAGATGTGGACTGACTCCCGAGCCCAGTAGAAACTGAGAAAGGGAGTGGATAAGACCTTCCATAAGCGTGTCTGGAAACTACCAACTAGTGCTCCCAGAGCCTCCCCCAGCGCCCACCAGCTGGGGTCCCAGACCCCTCCCCCAGAGCCACCAGCTGGTGTCCCAGACCCCTCCCCCAGCGCCCACCAGCTGGGTCCCAGAGCCTCCCCCAGAGCCTCCCCCAGCGCCCACCAGCTGGGGTCCCAGACCCCTCCCCCAGCGCCCACCAGCTGGGGTCCCTGACCCCTCCCCCAGAGCCCACCACCTGGTGCTCCTAGACAGTACAGAATTAAGTGCTACCCTGGAGAAACCCGTCACCCCCAGAAGAAGGAACAGCAGAGACATGCTTGGGGTCCCACCTCTGGGGCTCACCCTACAGCACACACTCTGTTGTGTCCACATCCCCCTCCCCTGACGTAAACAGCAGCCGCGGGTCCTCACTGACACAGGTGGGCAGAACCACAGGGTGTCAAGGTGTGTGAGTCCAATCCCAAGCAGTGCCATTTGTCAGACTTGGAGGTGACCTACCGGTCAGGCCAATGGAGAAAGGGCAGGAGAGGAGCTGGGGTGAGAAGGGTGTCCGTGCTGCACAGGGGGAGAAGGGGACCCAGCGGTAGGGATGGAACAGCTGTCCTAATCGAGGTCACAGGGGCCCGCACATGTGACCACGGCACAGACACGGGCACACGTGTTCACACATGGGGCACATGGAGCCTGGGGGATCCTGCGTGGGCTCTGTGGCTGGCCCGTGTCCCCACCCCGATCATGACCCCAGACTCCGGGAGGCAAGGCACCACCCTGCGGGACTGGGGCAGGAGCGCACCGGCGTCCGTGTCCCTGTGAATCTACCGTTATTTCAAAGAGTTAGAGAGGGAAAGCTGCCGCCTCGGGGCTCAGGGCTCAGGGCGTCCAGGCGGGCTGGAGGGAAGCAGCAAAGGGCTATCTCCCACCACAAACCGCCCGTACCGCTAGGGCTCTCAGCCACGCGCAGCTGTGTTTTAATGTTGAGTGTCGGGTAAGAGCCACCCACCGGGACAACATGAAGGCCTGGCGAGGGGAGGAATCAGGGTGGGCACAACGTGAGCTCGGAGGGGAGCGCCGGCCTCTGAGGGTCCTGGCCAGGGAGCCAGGCTCCCAGGGGTGCTAAGTAAGGCAGACCAAGGCAGGCAGGCCCCCGTTCTGAGCTCAGGCACCTTCCAGGCCACCTGTGCCCATGACTGTGCCCCAGGCAGCCCCTGGGGACCAATAAAGCTGGAGTGCACCCCAGTCGCTGGGGCCTGTGCCCCCAAATCAGACTGTCTGCTACCCTTGCTGCAGCTGAGGAACGGGGTAGGGGGCAGGAGGTGCTCCTGTGCCCGGGGCGGCTTGCCAGGCCTGGCCCATTCGATGCCAGGAGCGCCGACACCCCCAGCCCGAAGTCACAGGCACGAATGTTCCCAGATGCTCCCGGTGTCCCTGGGCCGGTGTGGCCGGGGTAAATTTATCAGATAAACAGTAAACAACGTCTTTAGCAAAAAGCACCTTCCAAACACGGCAGAGGATGTCCTTAACCTAGAAGTCACCCGCTGTTGTCCTGCCCTGCACTTCTGTTTGCTAAACACGGCTGCCCCTCCTGGGGTCACGACCGCAGCCGCAGGGAGGAGGAGGCTGGGGGACAGCTGCAGCCTCACCAGCTGGCCTGGCTGGCAGGGCACGGGCTGTGTGAACACCAGAAAGGTAGGCTCAGGCCCGCCTAACCACACGCCCAGAGCACATGGAGCCCCCTCCCCCAGAAGCCCGATGCCCTGAACAGCACCCGCCACCCTGGCGTCCAACACCCCCATAAACACAGGGACTCCGCCCTGCCCTGGGCCAGTTACTTCACACAAACACGTTCCCTCGAGGACACGGCAGGTGCCAGTGGGTAAGGCGTGGGCGGGTATGGGACACGAGGAGGCCTGCAGGGGCAGGACTATACTGGAGAACTGAGTCAGGCTGGCCAGTGTGCTCCAAGCCACCTGGGGGAGTGGCCTACCGGGTGCCCATGGGGGACTGAGGACACGGTGGCCTCCAAGATCCCCGAGAGGTGTCCCAACAGTATGCCCACGGCGGGGGTGGGGGGGCTGAGCAGAGCCCACGCAGGAGCAATGAGGTCCTGGATGTCGGTGTCCCCGGCCCCACACTCCACTGAGCACGCACAGGCTAGACTGCACCTCCCAGGAACTGCTGAGACCCCCACGAGAGGAAAGAGGCGGGAAGACCAGGGTGCACGCCCTGCCGAAGACAAGGGAGCAGGGGACTGTTCCCATCTGCAGACGGCACACATAGACGGGAGCATCCCACAAGAGCCAGCACCGCCCAGAGCATCTCATATGCACCCAGCACCTAAGGAAGGCTGCCCAAGCCGCAGACGTGTGGCTGGGACAGGAACACACACAGTGGAGGGGACGAGGACGGCTCAGAGAGGAGATCTGAAACCTCACATCTGATGGGGTTCCGTCACTCAGAACACACGAGAACACCGAAAACCTCGACAGTCAGGAAACAGGCAACCCAATCAAAAGTGGGCCAGAGACCTGAACAGACACCTCCCCACAAAGGGTATGCACACGGCAAACAAGCCATTGCTTGCTGGTGGGGACACGAAACCGCACAGCCACCGTGGGAGGGCTTGGCGGACTCTCACAAAACCAAACGCTCTCGTGTGGTGCGACCCAGCAATCGGGCCTTTACACAAATCCTGGACGCGAGTGTTTACGGCGGCTTTACCCACAACCGCCCAAACTCGAGGCAACCCAGCCGTCCTCCACAAGGTGACGGTGAAGAGACTGTGACATCCAGACAAGGCGACATCACTCAGCGCTAGAGAGAAACGCACCACCCAGCGGGGAAAGGACTCGGGGAGCACTGAACCACTGAGTGAAAGGAGCTGGTCCGGGAAGGATGCGCACCGCGTGATTCCAAGCACACGGAGCTCTGGGAAGACGGGAAGAGGATCCCCCCATGGCTGCGGGGCTTAGGGGGAGGCAGGGGTGACTCGGAGCACAGGGGGGCTGGGCTGTCAGGGCGGTGACAGCCGTCAACGACGGGTCTGTGTCATCCCACACTTGTCCAGCGCACCAAGAGTGAGCCCTCACGGAAAGGACGGATCCTGGGTGCTGCAGCGTCGATGAGGGTCCCCCTGGTGGGGACCCTGCCCTGAGGGGGCTCGGTGCCTTCCCCGCTGTCATGCTTAAAGCGGCTGTAAAAACTAAAATCCACTTTCAAAGCAAAATTCCCAAGCTACCCCAGGAACAAGGTAGCTTGCACCTGGGAAACCAGAACAGGGGGCCCCGCGGAAGGAAGTGGTGGTGAACGAAAGGACAAACTCCAGAGAGCACCAGGCAGGGAGAGAAGGCTGGACGGCGCTGCGCTCCCAGGAGGGTGGCCCTCTCCCCGGAGTAGCCCCGTGAGCCACAGGTCGGGAGCACGGGAAACACCAGGAGGGACGGGACCAGACAGGAAGGGCCCAGCCAACACAGGAGGACTGGCAGGAATGGGCCTGGATCCTTGCCGGCGCCCTTGGAAGCGGGACACCAACTCTGGGGTGTCCCCTTCTGCTGGGCTCACAACCCTCAGCCCAGCAGTCAGGCCAGCGCAGACCTCAGAGGCCAGGTACGAGGGAGCCCAGGCCCTCCCTGGGGGCGACTCAGGCGCCCCTCCCTCCCATCCAGCCCTGGATGCCCAGGCTCTCACGTCCCTCCCGAAGTGACCCGCCCTGAAGATCCTTCCTCGGCCTCTAAGGAACCCTAGCAACGCGCACCCTCCCACTGCCGCGGCCGGCCCCTCCGCAGCTCCCGCCCCTCATCCC
>PITB01020322.1:0-31111 GCA_004024585.1 Paradoxurus hermaphroditus
GCACCTGGGCCTCCCCTGCACCTGGGCCTCCCCTGCACCTGGGCCTCCCCTGCACCTGGGCCTCCCCTGCACCTGGGCCTCCCCTGCACCTGGGCCTCCCCTGCACCTGCACTTCCTCACCTGCTCGTGCCCCGGGTCCTGCTAGAACCAGGCGGAATTGAAGCTACATCCGGGGACAGTAGGTGCTCCAGGAGCGGACGGTCCCTGAGGCCTGTCACCACAACGGCGCAATCCCAGGAGGCTCTAGAGAAGATGGGTCCACACGCAGGCAGATGGCAAAGGGAGACAGCCAGCGAGGGGCCGATGAGGCAGAGCCAGACGCCCTGGCCAACGTCAAGAGCACAACTCCGACCACGGGTGCAAGGCTCAGCAGCACAGGACCCACCCCTGCCCGCTCCCGCCTCCCTGGGTGACAACCACCTGCTGGCCCCAGGGTGACCCCTCATAACCCAGAAGGCTGTCACCACATGGCTGGGCTCCACAAGGGGCAGGGGCGGCCGCCCAGCACTGCCGAGGGCTGGCAAGGAGCCTCCCCGGGCTCCGCCTCCGCCCGCAGATCAGCCCTGGGCGTCCCAGGCTCCTCCCCGACGGCCCCGCAGCCCCCACCCGACCCTCCCCCCCGGGGAAGAAGGATTGGTGATGGGTCTGTGTCACTGTGGTATTACTATACTGGTAGTTACTGGGTTACCACAGCGTCACAGCACCCGTCAAAAACCCGGTCCGGCGTTCCCAGCTGTGGCCCCGCCCTCGGCGCGGCAGGAACGCCTTCCCCTGGATTTTGAACGGGGCTACATCACCATGCGTATGGTGGTTACCACAGTGGTGCAGCCTGTCACCCAAACCCTCCGGGGCAGCAGGCACAAGGGAAGGAGCAGGGCCCAGGGCTTCCGGACGCCCGCCAGGACCCTGCCTGCTGACCGCATCGGACTCTGAGACCAACCAGCAGAAGCCGCCCCAAACTTCAGCCAGACCTGCCTGTATGGGCAGGGACAGCACAGGGGCCCCAACCCCACAGCACCTCACAACACCTCACAGCACCCCAACTCTATATCTCCCCCACAGCACCCCAACCCCACATCACCCCAACCCCACAGCACTCCAACCCCACAGCACCCCACAGCACCCCCACAGCACCCCAACACCACACCCCACAGCACCCCAACCTAACATCACCCCAACTTCACAGCACCCCAACCCACAGCACCCCAACCCCACAGCACCCCACAGCACCCCCCAGCACCTGTTCTCCAAGTAGGCTGGGGCCCTCCCCCGAGCGACCCGGGAAGGCGGGTGGGACTCTCCCCTTCAGGGACGGCTGTTTGAACCCGGTTTTGGAAACGTTTCTTCCGGGAGGACAGATAGGCCTGGGTGCCCCTCGGCCAGTCTGGCTGGACCGTCCATCCCACACTCAGTAGTCCCCTCGGGCTGGTCCAAAGCTGACCTCACCAGGAGGCCCCCAGGGACCCTGGAGACACGCTGCAGACACGGCCTCCCCGAAGTGGACGCTCTTTCCCCAGCCTGAGCCGCAGATGTGGGCACGCATCCCGAGTGTGTGTGAGGCCCTGGCGCAGCCCCCACACCTCCTTTGCCCGTGCCCGTGGAGGCTCGGCCCCCACCCACCGCCGCAGCTGGTGTCCCTGGGGAGACAGGGCAGATGAGGGCGGCCGGACCACGCCAGCTGCCCAGCACGTGCGGCAGCACTGGACACCTGTGCAGACACGCCCCGCTGGGCGCCCGGGCCTCCGGCAGGGGAGAGGCCCCTCTGCCACACGCAGGGGCTTTTTGACAAGGAACTTTCTACCGTGTTACTATGATGACTACGACCACAGTGACAGACCCAGCAGCAAAAACTGGCCAGAGCCGAGGAGCCCTCCGGCCCAGCTCCTGAGGGTGAGAGTGGGACCCTCAGCCTCCTGAGCCCCTGGTGGCCAGCTCTCCCCTCCCAGCCCACCAAGAGCTGTGGCCTCCAGGCAGCCACTCGGGCAACTGGCATGCGTCCTGGTCCTGGGGAAGCTCCCTAGTGCCCCCTGGGCCCTCCCTGTCCTGAGGGAACGCCTCCCACCAGCCCCGCCTGCAGGGGCCAGACCCTGGTTTTTGTCACAGGGCTTCAGACAGTGGTCTATACTACGGGTACCACAGTGATGCCGCTCATAGCAGCAACCAGGCCCAGCACCACCTGCTGCCTGGGGGCCCACCCTCCCACCCCAGGCCGGGCAGCTTACCCCTTTCCGTCTGACGCATTGACCTCTAGCCTGTGGCCATGGAGGGATGGGCCCCTCATGCTGGGGTCTGTGCTCTAGACGGCCTCCAGGGCTGACAGGTTCTAAATGAGGAGGCAGTGTCCGGAGTGGCCAGAGGACCTGTGCTGGGGCCGGGGAAGGGGGAAAGCACAGGCCTGGGTGCACACAGAGGCTGCAGCCAGGACCTGTGAGCCACGGAGCCCAAGCCCAGCAGGACAGTGAGCACAGAGCCGGCAGGCTGGCACGACTCAGCCCACATCCGTCCATCCGTCCGTCCGTCCCCCACAGAGGCCCCATCAGGGACCCATCCTAGACGCCCAGCTCCTCACCATGATCTGCAGATGAGTCATGCCACGGTCAGGACCCGGGGGACCCAGGGCCCCTCCGTCAGGCCCCAGCTCCCAGCCCAGCCTGCAGTCAACCTCCCAGGGGAGCACCTGCCTCAGCGTGTCCCTCGGCAGCAGGCTGAAGGGGCTGTGGCCTCGGCCAGGACAGGCTGAGCAGCTGTGAGCAGGGCCCTCCCCTGGGCCCCGGGGACAGACCATATTGTCTGAGCCTTTGTCACTGTGGGTAGCGGATATACTTACCACAGCGACACAGCCTACGCTTAAAACCAGCCTCCCTCGCCGGACCCCACTGCCTCCTGCTCGGGGCTGGGCCCGGTCCCCTCCCAGTTGTCATCGGAGGCTGCAGACCTCAAGCCGGTGCCGTCCTGAGGCAGGGCTGGGGACACTGCGGTCTGGGCCCCGGGGTCCAGTGCAAGCACCCTGGGAGGAAAGGGTATGGACAGCACTGACCTCCAGAGCCTGCCCCTCCTCCCGCTGCCCGGCCTTGCTCCCCAGGAGGCCTCCCTCCAAAAACAAGAGGATGGCACCGAGTGTTCCACACAGGAGGCCCTCCTGCACCCCGGGCTCCGGCCCGGACATGTGGTCGGGGCACAGTGAGCTGCAGGTCCTCTGCAGGGAGCCCTCCCGTGGCCCCCAGCCCTCACCTCCTCTCCCTGCTCCTTGAGCTCTGCCGTCCTCTTCCCTCCACGTGCTGTGCTAAGAGCCCTCTGGGGAGGGGACGCCGCAGAGGATGCAGAGCCGGGCTCCACTCGGTGACACCCAGCAGCAACGTGACTCGCTGCAGAGCAAATATCAGGCAGTGGCTGGGGTGGGGGTGGATCAGGCCGGGAACCTGACCCAGAGATCAGCCCACCCCACCCCCCCAAGTGCTCTGTGAGCCCATGGCCGAGCCCGGGGTGCTGGCCTAGCCCCCAAGTCCCAGTGCCCATGACCCTGCACCTGCCAGGTGGAGGGCAGGTGTACAGGGCACTGCCAGTGCAGGGGGAGCTGGGCCGGGGGTGCCACGCTCCCGCCCGCACCCCTGCCCCACCCCAGGGGGAGCAGGAGGGAGGGGAGATTCTGCACGGGACCCCTTTGGGGGAACAGACCCAAGAACCCTTCCTTGAGCCCTCTGCCCTCTGCCCTCAGGGATCCCGCTCCTGCTGACAGTGAGCAGCCAGCAGCCGCCTCACAGACAGGACGGACCCGACATGTCCAGGGGGCCCAGAGCCCCAGGAGCAGGAGGCCAGCTCAGGCTGCAGCCCGGTGCCACGCAGTGTGGGCTGGGGGAGGCTGGCCTCTGCCTCAGAGCCCACCCACCTATATGAGGCCCAACCGGACTCCAGACTGGGCTGAATGTGCCCCCAGAATCCTCACACACTGAAACTCCAGGCCCCCAGAGCTCGGGAGGAGTGTCCAGTGTGGAGAAGCCCTGCCCGTCCACCGGACAAGACCAAGGAGGCGGCTGAGCTCCCAACAGGTCAGAGGGTTTATGAGCCGGTCTGTGTCATGGTGGTATAGTGGAAGCTGGTCCCACGGTGACACTCTCCAGGTCAGAAACCCCTGCCCCCAAGTGGGTCCACCAGCAGGGAGGCCTGCCTCCTGGTCTGAGGCCTGTGTCCTTCCACCCAGCTCGGCGGATCACTGACAGCCTGAGGAGGGGTCCTGGTCCAGGAGACAGGCTGCCCAATGCAGCCTCCCCGCCTGGGGTCCTTGGTGGATTTTGTACAGGCCTGAGGCAGTGTGGGTATAGCGGATGGGCTCACAGTGTCTCAGGTCATTCATAAAACCTGCCCGCAGGCCCCACCAGACAGGGACTTCCACCCGGCAGCCCATCCCTCCATGTGGGGGCCCCGCAGCCAAGGAGGAACTTGGAGGATCCTGAGCAGCCTGGGGTCACCGTGTCTGATGGGAACTAGCAGTGAGACATTGGTCACGGCCGAAACTGTCCCCGTGGCCTCCGGGGGCCCAGCCTGGAATTAGCGGGCAGACAGGGGAGCCCGCCCCCATCCAGGAGGTGTCTGAAGGCTCCTCGGGGAACCAGATGGCCCTGGATGCCCCTGGGGACCCCCATTTCAGGGTTAGGACAGGAGACCAGCTGGGCAGTAGGGGGCTGGGCCCTGTCCTCACCCTCCAGAGCAGACCCTCGAGGCCAGTGTCCCTCAGAGAGACACGAGCATCTGCTCCTGCCACCGCTGCCCTGGGCTAGGGGTCGGCAGACATGACCCCTCACATTGATCATCCAGAGCCAGCGCCCAGAGCACAGACCTGTCCTCTGCCCTCTGCCAAGGCTGGCTGGGCATTAGGTCCCCCAGAACAGGCCTGCAGGTGCCACCGCTGGACAGAGCCCAACCAGGCCGCAGGCCCCTTTAGGAACCCCGGCTGGCGGCCGGCACGTGAGATGCCAGTCAGCCGCCAGCCCCCAAGCAGGCAGCACCAGGAGGGCCGCCCAGAGGGACCCGTGCACCCCTTCTGCCCATCTCCTGCTGCCCTAACCCTACTGCCCATCTCCTGCTGAGCCCACTGCCCTCCCCAGTGGGGACGGTCATCCAGGCAGCATCCTCCCTGGAGCCCCCATGCTGCAGCCATCGGGTCCTCAAGAGCCCCTATCCCAGCACCGAGGACTCGGCCACGCGGGGCAGCCAGGGTCCCCCAGCCCACAGCAGAGGGGCTCTGCCTTCTCTGGGGCCTCCACCGGCCTGCACCCACCCACCCGTCACCCGGGAGCCAGTCTCCAGAGGGTCTGGAGCCCCCAACTCACAGGGCTCCCTTGCCGGGTGAAGGCTCGGCCAGCCAGGGTCCCCGCCAGCCAGTACTGGTCCTGGGCGCACAGCCAGGTGGCCTCCGCCCTGTTCCTGCAAGGCGCCCAGAGCTCACACCGCATGCCCCAGGCAGGAAGCAGATAAGCGCCAGGGCAGCAAACTCCCTCCTGCCTCCCCTTCCCGCCCCCCACCCCACTCCTCCACACCCCTCCCCCCCCCTCCCTGCTCTCCCTGCCCTCCCTGCACTCAGGCCTTGGAGGTTTTCAAGTACTTTACCTTAGCTGGGGTTCCCCTCCATGAATTTCCCTGCAATTTCTCTCCTCTGGTCAACTCTCCGTTTCTTCCCTCACTCCCAGCACCACAATACTGCACCTGCTCGCTCGCTCCCTCAGTCTTCATCCCAGGGGACTCAGCCAGGCCCTGGGCACACGGGGCCCTGCAGGTATGCAGACATTTGCGCACATGCCAGGGAGGCACAGGGTGTGGCTTGGAGTGCGTGGGTCAGTCAGGGCCCCTTCCTGGAGGACGAGGCTCTCTAGCTGCAGCTGGAGAGGAGAAGCACCCAGGACTTGGCGATGGGGACCCAGGGGCTGGCAAGGATGCCCCCCGAGAGGACACGGCGCCTCAGATGGGGAGTCTGCGGAGGCTGAGGCCCCTGGAGACTCGCGCCAGGGCTCAGGATGGACCTGGAGCCCGAGACCGGGCCGGGCTGTGCTGCGGTCAGGAGCCGGGTCCCAGACGGTGATGGAGTGGGCCAAGGGGACACGGGGACCCAGATGTGCAAGAAGCACGCCCAGCCCTGGAGCCCCCGGCAGGGTAGGACACCAACAGGCCAGTGCTCCTGTCCCTAGGCAGGGGACAAAAAAGCTCCACCTCTCTGGGCCCCTGAGGTCAGCACCCTCAAGCATCAGTGCCCCCACCCCGGGAATCTGCCGATCCAAATGCAGCCATTCTGGGGGTCCCAGGGAACCCCACACAGCCCCAGATGAGGGCGCACTCCTGTCAGGGTGCACTGCTTAGCCAGCGGCCAGGAAGGAGGCCGCACCATTCCCCACCCTCCAGACTGACCACTGAGAAGGCCCTTAGAGTGACCCCCACCCCTAGACACTCCCCTCCAGTCCTCGAGCCCAGCAGCCTCAGGGTGGTACACACACTCACCTGCGGTCGCCCGGCCCCTCCTGGTCCACCCTTCCTGGGGCGGTTGCTGCTCTCCCCTACTCTCACCTGAGGGGACTCCTCAGGACCCTCCAGCTCACCGACCTGACACCCATGACCTCGACCCACAGCCGTCCCCACTGCCCAGCAAGGTGAGCCCAACTCTCCACAGCCAGGCCTGGCCACACAGGAGTCATGACCCCAGTGCTCCCGGGCGCCATTTTGAATTGGTGGCCACGTGCTGTAGGGGCTGCAGGCTGCTGGGTTAGCTCCTACAGGCCCTCACAGGTGGTCTTCACGGGGCAGGCCACCCCAGAACCCAGCTGATAGACATTCTCCCCTCAACTTTCTGGGTCTCTTTTGCAGCTGGGTGGCCCAGGACCCACAGCGGCCAGTGAGAGTTACTTGAGAATATAGTTTGCTGTTTGCTGTCTGCCTATCCTGGGATGTAGATGCAATGCCCAGAGGTGAGCAGCCCCTTTGCCCCCCTACTGAAGACAGCAGGCCAAAAATAGAGATGGAATCTTGGCCCCCGGTGGTGTTGAGAGACTCCTCTGTTCTCACACAGGAGGACTAAGCTGGTGCAGTGGGGCTTCTCTTGTACCTGTCCTGACCTATACCCACGGAGAAGTGCCCCAGCCACCACCCCCACTGGGACCATGCTGTGGGTCCCATCCGGTCTCCCCAGGCTGCCTCCCTACCTGCTCGGCCAGCTGGGTCCTCTGCTAATTTCATCAGAATAACAGAAAAGGCCCCCCCCCCAACCTGCTTGCGTGTGTGCAGGTCCCCAAGGAGGCCACCCTCACAGGCAGCCCACAAGGATGCAGTCACACTAAACAAACAGCAGTGCCATGCTGGGACAGGTAGCACAGGTGCACACACACCTGTGCTCACCATCACAGAAAAACAAGAACGGATGCTTGTTTGCACTTACAGATTGCACAGTCCTGGTTTCTCTTCTGTTGCATGAATGTTGGTACTTAATCAAACAGGACCATTTGTGTGGTGTGTGTGGAAACACCTAACTGTGTTTTTAAAATGTCTCTTCTCTCCTCTGATGGCGATTCATTCCAACCCCTTTCTTCAATTCTCTAGAGCTTTTTTTCACACTTTGTAAAGAATGCAAGATGCATGAATGCAAGATTTTGTAAGAGGAGATGTAACTGCAATAGGGCCGGTTAATTTTTTTAATGTTTTTGATTTTTTTTTTTTTGAGAAAGAGACAGAGTGTGAGTGGGGGAGGGGCAGAGAGAGAGGGAGACACAGAATCCGAAGCAGTCTCCAGGCTCGGAGCTGTCAGCCCAGAGCCCAACGTGGGGCTACGAACCGCAAGATCATGACCTGAGCCAAAGTCGGACGCTTGACCGACTGAGTCGCCCAGGGTCCCTACAATAGGGCTAGTGAGAGAGATATTACCTACCCCTAATAGATATAATGAGGATGTCTCTGTCCCACAATGCAGTAGGAGATTCTCACTCTGTTTCCTTGTTCCAGCATATTCCTGTGCAACGCCAGAGGCCTGGGGACATCCTTCCTTCCTGTGTCCTCTGGGGCAGCCAATCTGACAGCACCTGTTCCCGGGGCATCTAGAGTGAGGACGTGTGTGTGAGCAGGAGCCCCTCGGGACCTGCCAACGGAGCGCCACTTTCCAGCCCCACGCACACACTGGCATGCGAGGCTGGCCGTGAGCCCCGTCTTCCTTCGCCAGGCTCTTCGCGTGGGTAATTACATGCATCGACTCGGCTCTCCACAGCCGGTGTGCCCGTCGCTTTTAAACACTCACTGGACGTCTTCCTAAGGAAAACTTCTCAAGTTTCTCAGAATAAATGGTTTGAAAGCATGGAGACCATTTGAACGAGACGAATCAAAATTGGGTCCCAGATACCTCGGGTTTGGTTAGTGGTTCTGGGGCGCCCAAGCCTGTGAGCTGCAGACAAGCGACCCCCACCTTCCTCCGCACGCTCAGGCACGTTCCTGGCCCAGGACGGCCCTTGTCCCGTCCTATTCCCCCCTGCAGGCATCGTCCACAACCTCCTCTGGGCCTCGGGCTCAAACACCATCTACACGCTGAAGGTCCTGGTCCTGGATGGACCAAACACCCACACGCCGCCTGCACACTGGCAGCTCCCCGAGCTTGCCGGTCCCTGCCCCACCACTGCACACCCCTGCTCCGTCTCCGTGGCCGCCCACACTCACAATTACTCTGTCTCACTCCCCATGTCTAATCCTCCCAAACCCTGCGGGCTCCACCGTGAAGCCCTACACACTCAGAGGGCACCGCACAGCCCACTGTGCATGGCCTGGTTGGGGCCCAAGGCCTGCCTGTCCACCCCGCACCTCCCGGTGCACCCCGCCACCTTCCCTAGACCCTCTCCCACCCTGTACACCTGCTGGAAACCCTCCCAGAGCCCCCCTTTCTCAGAGAAAACCCCAGAATGACTCCTGAGGCCCATACTGGCCACGCCACGCTGACTGTGACTGGGCCTTGTTGGGGGGTCCCTCCACCCAGAAGGCTCCTCCCTAGAGTCAGTGTCACCCTTCAGGTCATCTGCATGGAAACCTCAGGGGTCACACACCCCCAATGCCAGAGACCTGTGGATGCCTGTCACCACCCCTCATACACGCTCACACCTGGGGGACCTGGGGGCTTCCCCTCATTGCAGTCCTACCACCCGCCAGTTACAAGGAGAGATGGTCAGAAATCTTGAACCAACCATCTGACAGGGTTCGAAACAGTGTTCCAGAACATTCTTAAACTTCTCAGGAAAAAAACAACCCAGAGCAGCCAATCAATTTCTTGGCTCAGTAAAATACGGGAGGCATTCAGCTCTAAGGCTCTTTCCGGCGCCCAGGAAGGCTCTGCTCTGGCCAAGGCCGGAACCACCTGACCAGACTTCCCAGCAGGGGCTCCTTCCCGGCCCTGAGCACACACCGCACGTCTGCTTCGGCGGCAAATAACCTGCAGGAAACGCTGCAGACAGAAAGAGAAGAGTGAGACCTCCCCACGTTCCCATAAGGTTGGAGCCTGCGGCCTCGCACCCACCGAAAACAGGAGATGAGTCTGTGACTTTCTGGAAGGGTCTTCGCCATGAAGATCTGTAATTCTTCCTGTGAGAAACCCCCACACTGAAGGTTGCTTCCGGAGTGAGGGGGAGCCCCAGCAGCGGCCTCGCTTGGGCTCCAGTGAAACTCCGCTTTCTTCTAGAAATCCAAAAGGCAGGAGGGGTGCCTGGGGGGCTCAGTCGGTTAAGCATTCAACTTGGCTCAGGTCATGATCTCACGGTGTGTGGGTTCGAGCCCCGCGTCAGGCTCTGTGCTGACAGCCTGGAGCCTGCTTTGGATTCTGTTTCTCCCTCTCTCTCTTTCAACCCTGCTCTCTCTCTCTCTCTCTCTCTCTCTCTCTCTCTCAAAAAAATCAGAAATTCTAAAAGATTTGTTCATTTTGTGACTGACAACTTCAAAATAAACAAAAGGAGATCAGATCATTGATAAGAGGGGAACCAATCTGACCTGATTTCTCAAAAGAAAATGAAAGCTTATTTATGCCCATAAGACTGTTGGAGACAAAATATGACTCAAGAATTTTATGACCTAAAACACAGGCATTCAAATATACTTTCCATGTGTGTGAACTTGGGGGACTAACCCCTTTCAGTTCTTCCTTATGGAGTAAATCCATATGTAAGACATATTAATTTTTAATTATAAAAAATGTAATTTTTTAAAAAGTCTATATCATAAATGCTGAATAATGAAAATCTAGATATGAATATACACACATATACAGTCAATATTCAACACGGATAATACAGACTGTTGGAAATAAAATTATTTATTTGAATAAAGACAAACTTTATCCAACCAATGGATAGTTGGAAGTCCTGATGGAAAAGACATTCTCATTTTAAGTAAAACTTAGAGCCTGCTCTGGGGGGCGTGTGCATGTGTGGGAGAGTGAACACGATACAGCCTGCGTACAGCCGTCACCAATCGTCAGGCAGAAGGAGCTGCAATGCCGACAGAGGAGCACAAAAGAAATGCTAAAAATTGGGGTGTCTGGGGGGCTCGGTCAGTTAAGTGGCCGACTTCAGCTCAGGTCATGATCTCACGGTCTGTGGGTTCGAGCCCCGCATCGGGCTCTGTGCTGGTAGCTCAGAGCCTGGAGCCTGCCTCAGATACTGAGTCTCCCTCTCTCTCTGCCCTTCCCCTGCTCACGCTATGTCTCTATGTCTCTCAAAAATAAATAAAAAACATAAAAAAAAAAGTTAAAATAAAAAGAAATGCTAAAAATATTATTTCATTAACAACCAAAGGCAGCAGTGAAGGGCGGAGAGAGGCGCGAATGCGGCCAGTTTGCGAAGAACTAGCGTTGGTGCAGACAGGGCTCAGGGACAGCGCAGGCCACTGCGGGGCGGGGCCCGGAGCCCGAGGAGCAGCAGGTGCGCTGGGTCCCTGGGAACAAAGACCCAGGTGCTACGGAAGATACCCCTGGGGATGCTCCCCGAGGGCTGCCCCTGCCAGAAGTTGGGGTAGGGACCGGAGTGACTGGACCAGAGGGCCGAGAGCTGGGCCAGGCATTCGGTACAGGTCCCCTCTGCAGGTGCAGAGCCGGCTGGAGAAGGCGAAGAAGCAGCTTGAGTCCTGGGGCACCTGGGTGTGATAGGGGCTCGCAGGACCCACTACCTGTGATTCTTCCTTCTTCTGGGAACCCCACACACAGCACTTGCCCCTCACCTTCCCAGTCTTTGTGGAGACGCAAATGTAGAATTGTTTTAATGGAAACTTCCAGAACCTACGGAAATTGATGTTAACACAGAATTCACAGTACACAGAGAGGAGCCACAAGCCACTGACTCCTGGCAGAGCCCACGTGATGGAGGCCACAGAACAGCACTGAGAAGGCCTGGTGTTCTGAGGACAAACACCTCTCCTGGGTTCTAAAGCCTCATGTCCCACGACCTGCCAGGGGGCGGAGACCACTGTCCGCAGGAGCCTTTTGGTGCCCAGCGTGGGTCACACCAGCCACCAGCCCAGGAGCCCCTTGGTGCCCAGCACATGCCACCCATGGCAGGATGGGTCCCTTGTCTCAGGCTCACGAGGCTGCCTGTTGACACATAGATTGTACCTTGTTTCAGGATGGAGCTTATGAATTCCATTTTAAAACATATCTTTCCTATTCTATTCCTTCAGGTAGTTAACATTGTTAAGAATTGATTTGGGCAGGATTCAAAAAGAGGACCTCCTCGCTAAGGGGAGACACAGGCTCTTCCGCTTCTGACCCCCACAGTCAGTGCCAGCCAGCCATGAGCAGCGCCTGCAGGCCACAGGGGAAGGCGGGAGCCTGTCTGTCCTTCCAGAATAAGGCCACTGAAGACGTGGCAGTGAGGTAAGTGTCCACCTCAGATGGACACATGGAGAAGGCACGTGCCACTCAGCCACACAAAGGAAGGGTCCCTGCTGTTGGCCGGCATGGGTGGGCCGCGAGAACATCATGCAGAGTGACATGAGCCGGGGAAAGACACTGCGTGACCTCACTTATGTACAGAACCTTAAAAAGTCAAACTCCTAAAAACAGGAGGTCAAAAGATGGTACCCAAGGGCTGGGGTGGGGGAGTAGGGGAGCCGTGGTTTCGGGTGTAAACTTGCAACTAGTAGACAAAACAGCTCTGGAGATCTGATGCGCAGCCTCGTGAGGACAGTCAGCGATACTGTGTCATGAGCTTCGAAACTCGCTGAGAGACCACATCCTCATTATTCCCAACATGAAAAATAAATGATAATTATGTGACTCCCATGGGGTGTTAGCTGTGCCATAACAATCATATGTGGACACCTTAAATTCATACAAGGTTATATGTCAATTATGTCTCAATTTTAGAAATAAAGTGCCTTATCGAAAAAGAGAAAAAGGAGTAACGCTACTGAAAACGAGCTCAAACATTCAGGAATCCAGTAAATGGGTTCCATAATCCGCACATGGCGAAACTGCTCATGAAAAAATGTCAGCCACCAAAAGATGCATGGAGGAGCGGGGGCCACAAAACCCACGGCAAATACCAACGTGGTTAACATAAGGCTGAGACCCAGGTGGCTGCGGAGACTGAACAGAGAGGAGATGGGTTCTGTCCCGACAAAGCAGAACTTTCACTACCAGCAAAAGTGCAGATGGGAAACAAACACAGGGTCGGGGCGGGTGACAGCCACTGCCGCACCGCAGAGAGCTCGGTGCCCAAGGATGTCAGGGAGGGGGATCCGGGCGGGAGGGGCAGAGGCAGAGTCAGGTGCAAACTGCCTAATAAGAGCAGCGCTCCGAGGAGGACTCTGTGATGGGAGGCGGGAAGGAAGTGGGCACAACAAGGAGCCAGCACTTTCATACCCCGAAGAGTGGAGGCCCCACATTGTGGGGCGTTGTCACTACAGGGTAACCGCTGCATACTCTAAGAGCAAAGGAGGGCAGCTTGAAATGGAAAACTCCTTTCGGGAGTTGAAAAGCAGAAATCATGAAATGGACAGATGGGACAGGATGGAGACCAAACATGTCTGTCCTCTGAGTAAGCGTGAGTGGTCTTACCGTGTCCACTGAAGAGAAGCACTTTTGGACAAGGTGACAAACAAAACAAGTGTCTCATGAGCATCACACAGAAAAAGAGAAGCGGAAACACGCGAGCTGAGGCAGCCATTTTCTCATGATGAGATTTCAGGCTCCGATTCTACCAGACATTTAAAGAAGAGTGAATATGCATTCCCCTCAAACTGTTCCAGAAAATTCAAGAGGAAGAAAAACTTCCAAATTCAATCTATGATGTCAGCTATTACCCTAATAATAAAATGAGATCAAAACACCACCAGAAAACAAAACCACAGGCCAACATCCCTCGTGAACACAGATGTAAAAATCCCCACAAAACACGAGCAAACCAAATTCAGCAGTATGTTTAAAAATCCATGCACCACGTTCAAGTGGGATTTATTCCCAGGATGCAAGGGTAGTTGAATATTTGCAAATCAATCAACATGATATATCACATCAATAAGAGAAAGGAGAAGAATCCTATGATCCTCTCAATAGATGCAGAAAAAGATTTTGACGAACCATGACTTCCATCTTGATAAAAACCCTCAACAGAATAGGGATAGAGGGAACACACCTCAATATATATATAGGCCAATATATGAAAACCCCACAGCTAATATCATCCTCAACAGGGAAAAATAGAGCCTTTCCTCTATGGTCAGGAACAAGACGGGAATGCCCACTCTCATCATTGCTGTTTAACATAGGACGGGAATTCTTACCCTCAGCAACCAGACAACTAACAGAAATAAAAGGCACTCAGATCTGCCAGGGTCCTTGTTCCAGCGAATCTAAGGGTCCCCGAAGGAGGCGAAAGGAAATGAGAGAGCCACGAGAGAGATGGAGTCTG
Organism: Paradoxurus hermaphroditus; assembly: GCA_004024585.1. Classification (NCBI taxonomy): domain Eukaryota; kingdom Metazoa; phylum Chordata; class Mammalia; order Carnivora; family Viverridae; genus Paradoxurus; species Paradoxurus hermaphroditus. The sequence continues at coordinate 13,908 of PITB01020322.1, forward strand.
ATGACCAAGCAGGCAGCCCTGGCAATTCTGGCATCTCTGCCCTGCTGGTCTCAGTGTGTTTATTTAAAAGTGTGAGTTACATTACAGCAATGAGTGACATCCCATCAGTAAGCATAGTTTGAACAGGAATGTGTTTTTATCAGTAAAGTGGCAATTTCCTCAATCTTGCAAGTTGTTTTCAAGTTAAGTAGCATATAAATTTAAGGCAGGGGGAGAGAACAGGAAGTTACCTAGGCCTGCCTATGTGAATTATCTGTAAACAGGCCAGGAGTCATTCCGCCTATTCTTCCAACCATAATGGGGGAGGTGCAACACACAAATCACGCCAACATTCAGCCAGCTCACAACCGCTTCAACCACCTTTTCCACACAGGGAGGGGTCTCAACCCGTGAGCCCTAAATGGCTCCCAACATCTCCCCCCTTTCTATTTTTTAAATGCAAAGTATGTAATGGATACATTCTAATAAGTGGTATAGGTTGAAACAGCAAGTACAACACGCAGAGATTTTACTCACATTGTCAGTTACAGTTGAAAGGCCACACGGAAAACATACTTTTCTTAAAACATTATCTAACCTCTATTTCCTACCACAGTACTGACCCGAAACCCACAGAAATAATCACATTCCTGAGGGTCCGGCATCAGTCTAAATAGATCAAAATACATTCTAAACTCTATTTATTTCTTAGAGATTTTATTTCCATGATTCTCAACATTATTTTACTATTAATAAAGTATGGCAGCATATGCTGGCTTAATAGGGGAAGAGGCTCTAGAGTCACTCCTAGTTTTCTATGGCCCGTCTTCTTCAGGAGGGTATTAGGAGAAATCACAAATCAACACAGGGGCCCAGTGACCGTACAGCCATGTGTGGTGGTGACTCTTACTATGACTGTGCCTGTCTTAGGCTGTTCCTCCTGAGGAAGCTTACCCGTCTCTGGCTAACCAGCCCTCCTTCAGAGTCAGACTAGCCATTTTGAATCCTGCCCAAATCAATTCTTAACAATGTTAACTACCTGAAGGAATAGAATAGGAAAGATATGTTTTAAAATGGAATTCATAAGCTCCATCCTGAAACAAGGTACAATCTATGTGTCAACAGGCAGCCTCGTGAGCCTGAGACAAGGGACCCATCCTGCCATGGGTGGCATGTGCTGGGCACCAAGGGGCTCCCGGGCTGGTGGCTGGTGTGACCCACGCTGGGCACCAAAAGGCTTCTGCGGACAGTGGTCTCCGCCCCCTGGCAGGTCGTGGGACATGAGGCTTTAGAACCCAGGAGAGGTGTTTGTCCTCAGAACACCAGGCCTTCTCAGTGCTGTTCTGTGGCCTCCATCACGTGGGCTCTGCCAGGAGTCAGTGGCTTGTGGCTCCTCTCTGTGTACTCTGAATTCTGTGTTACATCAGTTTCCATAGGTTCATTAATGAAGTTAATTATGGAAGTTTCCATTAAAACAATTCTACATTTGTGTCTCCACAAAGACTGGGAAGGTGAGGGGCAAGTGCTGTGTGTGGGGTTCCCAGAAGGAGGAAGAATCGCACGATACTGTAACAGGACCAATCATGCACACAGCAAAGTTTACCAAGAGATGGAATATGAGCAACATCCATCTTCCAAAGGTCGTTGGGTCTGAGTCCCCGTGGATTCGTCTCTCCTTTACATGCCATAGGCGTCCACTTCTCTGCTCAACAGGAACAACACAAGTGTGGAGGATAAACTTTCTACAACTTTTCTTTGCATTTAAATTTTGTCCCAAGCCATTTCTCTCCAAAGAACCAGTCTCATTTAGGACAAAATTACTTTCTTTTACCTTCAGCAAAAGTATATTTCTACTTCTTTTTCTTCCATATCTCCTACTTTCTTACATATGGAGTTGTTTTCCTTATTTCCATCAGTCTTAAGTACACTTTGCAGAACTTTAACTGCTAGAAACCTTAGTCTCCAGTGAAAACTAAGTAGTAACCGATTGTGAACTCTATGTTATATCAGAATTTGCTAGATGGCAAACTTATGAATCTATTAAGCACAAAGCATGTTTGTCAACAGTTCCAAATATCCTTAGTTTTTGCAACAAGTTCAAAGCACAAACCTACGTTTAGTAATTAGTGCTTCAGCTTCTTATCTCGTTAGATAGCCAATAAATTCAGTCTCAATTTCTCATGCTAGCCAAATTATAACGTTTCGGGGTACCAAGGACTTCAGAAGCTATCTTAACATTTAGCCATGAAAACTATGAGACAGACTAAGATAACCATCACTTTCAGTCTTCCTTTTGATAACAAATTGGAAGAGGTAACATGAGCTTGTTTGACCTTCAGTAAACCTTAGTAGAATAAAGTTTTATATTTAATGTTGATAATTTTAAATACAGATTCAACAAACTGAAATTGGTTTAAACACCAAACATGTTGCATTTACTATTTCAATCCTGGGAATTTTGTTTAAACCTCATGAAGTTATTATAAAGCACATCCTAAATAGGATTACAGATCATCACAAATCTTAAAACTCTATTTATTTGACCAAGGTGGTAATAAAAGATCCTAAAGGCCAATATATAGCATCATATAGCTGTTAGCAAAACCTAGCTCCTTTAACATTGAGAAGTTTTCTCTAAGTAATTAAAGAGATGATAAAAAGAATGAATGGAGAGAAAAGCAGAATTTCAACCTTATACCAGTGCACTTTTGAAATCCCATTCATCTCAACCTTAGTAGAATAAAATTTTATGATTTAAAATACACATCTATCTTAATAATATTTTATCTATGTCCCCTTAAAAGTTTACCATTATTAATTTTCTCCCGTGGAACCAATGAGGAAGTTTAAAGTTTAAAGAGGCGTTTTTTGCCTTAGGACAGTGTGGAGAGGAGGGGGAAGGGAGGACAGAATTGGCGCAGCTGCTGAGAGGCTTGAAGGCAGACTACAGCAGCCTGAAGGCAGACTGAAGCCCAGAGGGTGGAGAAAAGAGTTTCACATGGTCTTAAAGTCTGCCAGCTCAGATAGATGAGCAAATCACCAAATTTTATTTTCCTTTGTTTTGAATTATTTGTTTTGTTTTCTTTTGTTTTCCACTAGTGGAATTAGGCAGTCTATGTCAGGCCAGATAGGACAGGGAAGTTCCCTGAAACAAAAGGAGTTTCGGCAGCTGCTTGGGAATATTCCTTAAAATCTCTATCCCAAGGTAGGCTAGCCAGAGTCAATGAGCTCCAATCATCATAGTTATTAATCTAGGGAATGAATGAGCAGCCCTCACATATAGTTAGATTAACCAGAGAGAGAGAGAGAGAGAGAGAGAGAGAGAGAGAGAGAGAGAGAGAGAGAGTTGGATATAGCACTTTTGTAGGGAGTCAGGGGCTGGTGAGAGAGCTATGGAGTTTCCCATGGGAGATCTCTTAAAAGTTCCCTGGCAGAGAATCCTAGCAGAATTTTACTTTTCCTCTTACTTTTTTCCCTTTGCTTCTTTTTCTTTGGTTCCACATATGAATGAAATTATGGGAAGGTAGTTGTCTTTTTCTGACTGACTTCTTTCACTTAGTATCATACTAACTAGTTACGTGTCCTTACAAATGGAAAGGTCTCATTCCTTCTTTTGGCTGACATAGATAGGTAGATAGATAGATAGATAGATAGATAATATCCATACATATGTCCACATATACATGTTTATATATTTCCATATATATCTCTATACATCTATATCCTGTATATCTATGCATATATCCATAGATATATATTCATATACATTTATACAGATCAAACTTTCACATCTGCAGATGGTATGATGCTCTATGTAGAAAACCCAAAAACTCCACCAAAAAATTGCTACAACTAATACTCGAATCCAGCAAAGTCACAGAATATAAAAGATACCTAGGAACAAACCTAACCAGAGTTAAAAGATTTGTAGACTGAAAACTATAAAACACTGATGAGAGAAATCGAAGATGACACAAAGAAATTGAAAGACATTCCATGCTCATGGATCAAAAGAACATTGTTAAAATGTCAATACTACCCAAAGCAATCCACACATTTAATATAATCACTATCAAAATAACACCAGCAGCGTTCTTCACAGAGCTAGAACAAACAAAAGACGGCAAATATTCACAGCAATCTTGAAAAAGAAAATAAAAATTGACTTCCATACAACACCCTTCCCCCACTTTCCCCTCTCCCCCACCCCCCAACAACCCTCAGTTTGTTCTCTGTATTTGAGAGTCTCTTGTGGTTTGCCTCCCTCCCTGTTTGTAACTATTTTTTCCCCTTCCCCTCCCCCATGGTCTTCTGTTAAGTTTCTCAAGATCCACATATGAATGAGAACACAAGATATCTGTCCTTCTCTGACTGACTTATTTCCCTCAGCATAATACCCTGAGTATGTGCAGTTCCATCCACATTGCTGCAAATGGTAGGATTTCATTCTTTCTCATTGCCAAGTAGTATTCCATTGTATATATATACCACATCTTTATCTACTCATCAGTTGGTGGACATTTAGAAAGCCAATTTGACAATAAATTATATCAAAAAGAAAAAAAAGAAAAGAAAAGAAAGAAAAGACAAGCTGGGAGCACCATGATTCCAGACTTCAAATTGTATTACAAAGCTGTAAGCATCAAGACAGTAGGGTACTGGCACAAAAACAGACACTCAGATCAATGGAACAGAATGGAGAACCCAGAAATGGACCCACAGCTATATGGTCAATGAATCTTCAACAAAGCAAGAAAGAATATCCAATGGGAAAAAGACAGTCCCTTTAACAAATGGTGCTGGGAAAACTGGACGGCAGCATGCAGAATGAACCTGGACCACTTCCTTACAGCATACACAAACATAAACTCAAAATGAATGAAAGACTTAAATGTGAGACAGGAAAACACCAAAATCCTACAAGAGAAAACAGACAGCAACATCTCTGACCTTGGCCACAGTGACTTCTTACTAGACATGTCTCCAGAGGTAAGGGAACCAAAACCAAAAATGAAGTATTGGGACCTCATCAAGATAGAAAGCTTCTGCACAGCAAAGGAAATGATCAACAAAACTAAAAGACAACTAACAGAAGAGAAGATGTTTACAATGACATGTCTCATAAAGGGTTAGTATCAAAAATCTATAAAAAACTTATCAAACTTAACACCCAAAAACACAAGTAATCCAATTTAAAAACAGGCAGAACACATGAGTAGACATTTCTCCAAAGGAGACCTACAAGTGTCCAACAGACACGTGAACAGATGCTCAACATCACTCTTCATTAGGGAAATACAAATCAAAGCCACGATGAGATACCATCACACCTGTCAGAATGGCTAACAGAAACAACTCAGGAAACAAGAGAAACAGGAACCCTCTTCCACCGTTAGTGAGAATGTAAGCTGGTGCAGCCACTCTGGAGAACAGTATGGACATTCCTCAAAAGCTAAAAATAGAACTACTCTGTGATCCAGGAACCGCACTACTGGATATTTACCCACAGGATACAAAAATACTAATTGAAAGGGGCATATGCACCCCAGTGTTTATAGCAGTGCCATCAACATCAGCCAAATTAAGGAAAGAGCCCAAATGTCCACCAACTGATGAATGGATAAAGATGTGGTCTATACCTACAATGGAGTACTACTCGGGGACGAAAAGAACGAAACCTTGCCGCTTGGAATGGCATGGTTGGAACTAGAGTGCATTATGCTAAGCAAAATAAGTCAGTCAGAGAAATACAAATATCATATGTTTTCACTCATATATAAATTTAAGAAACAAAACAAAGGAACAAAGAAAAAGAGACAACCAAAAAAACAGACTCTTGGGGCCCCTGGGTGGCTCAGTCACTTGCCGAGGTCCTTGTTTCGGCAAATCTAGGGGTCCACGAAGGATGGACAGTCAGGCGGAATGAAATGAGAGAGCCACGAGAGACATGGAGTCTGATGACCAAGCAGGCAGCCCTGGCAACTCTGGTGTCTCTGGTGTCTCTAGCGTCTCTGGCGTCTCTGCCCTGCCGGCCTCAGGGTCTTTATTTAAAGGTAGTGAGTTACATTACAGCAATGAGTGACAGCCCATCAGTAAGCATAGTTTGAACAATAATGTGTTATATCAGTAAAGCGGTGATTTCCTCAATCTTGCAAGTTGTTTTCAAGTTAATTAGCATATAAATTTAAGGCTGGGGGAGAGGACAGGAAGTTACCTGGGCCTGCCTATGTGAAGTATCTATACACAGGCCAGGAGTCATTGCCTATTCTTCCAATTACAATGGGGGAGGTACAACCCGTCTGGCAAGGACAGAATTCCCAATGCTTGTCCTTTGCCCGCGAATGAGTGAATTTACATACTAGGAGCCTAACATTTACACAAATCACACCAATATTCAGCCAGCTCATAACTGCTATCAATCTGTGCAACCCATCCCCAAGATGCAACTTTAAGGTGGTCAGGCTACTCTCATTCAGATGCAATCCATCAAAGCATCCTGCTCCAGGTCCTTCCTTTTATCTAAATGCGGTAAAACAAAAGAGCATTACATTCCTTCAGCCAAGGAGAGTAGTTGTAAGATTAGGTGCCAGTTTGGCTGGCGAGCTTTTGCTTCAACCTTTTCCACACAGGGAGGGGTCTCAACCTGTGAGCCCAAAACGGCTCCCAACAGTCACTTGAGCATCTGACTTTTGATTTTGGCTCAGTCAATATCCCAGTGTCATGGGATTGAGCCCCACATCCATGCACAGCATGGAGCCTGCTTGGGAAACTCTCTCTCTCTCTCTCTCTCTCTCTCTCTCTCCCCCCCCCACCTCTTCCCTTCCTCTCTCTCCCTAAAATTAAAAAAAAAAAAAAGACTCTTAACTATAGAGAAAAAAGTGATGGTTACAGAGGGGAGGTGGGAGGGGGACAGGTGAAATAGAAAAGCACTTATCATGATGAAATAAAATAAAGTAAAATGACTTTTAAAAATTTCGTTTAAAGATTTCAGCCTCCATGTCACAGCTGATGACTCTCCTTGGATCTTCTCCCTGTGAGTTCCTGTCACCAAGGGCCTCTTATTCATCACTACCTCTTAATCCTACAAGACTCTTGTAAGCAAGATGCTTTACCCTTGTTTCTGCCTATGAGGGATCTTGAGGTTCAGAGCATCCAAGAGACTTTTCCAAGGAAAATCATGGTAAATGTAAAGCAAGACATAGCTGCACGTCTGCACACTCTGAAGCCCTCACTTCTTCCCTACTCCAAGAAGAGCAACTGGTCTACCCACTGCAGGGGCCCCAGAGAGCTGCCAACAGGAAAGCAACTCACCACACAGAAGCCAACTGCGGTGGGTCGGTGGCCATGGTGGTGGCCGCTTATCGTCTTCATGTTCTGGTTCTGTCTACCCAGATCCTTTATCCACAGAGCATCCACTTTCTCTAATACAGTGTAGGTGCTGAGCCTTGACCGATGGTCATTGGAAGTGCTCCAAGAATTCCGAGGCCACTTTGTTCTTCCCATTCACTCACTCCTAGCTGGTAGCCTTTGATGAAGGAGACTGTAGGGACAGTGAGGAAGGGGTGAGAGCCTCTGAGGCCAAGTCAGGACAGCCCACAAGAGAAAAGTTTGAACACAGCCTCAAAAGTGCATACAACTGGCGATGCCCACAAGAGCATGCCAGCAATGGTGAGGAAATGGCAAGGGGGACGTTGGGGTGTGGACACCCCTCAGTGCCATTGGCTGAAGACTGAGCTTGGCCTGATCTGCTCCAGCCCAGCCTTCAGGAAAAGAAGGAGTGAAGGAGATGTCATGATCTCTGAGGCTTTGTGAATGTCCAGGTCATTGTGGAGACTGACCTGAGGGACGGGCTTGTCCCTGCCTGAGGGGAGGGGTACTGCCCTGAGGACCAACCTGGAGTTACTGTTTACATCACTGATGACCCGTCGTGGCTGCCCTCCCCTTCCCTGTGGCAGCTCCCAGGAGCAGCCGCTCCGTGCCAGCCAGAGAGCAGGTTGAAATGAGGTGTCTGTCCAGCACCATGTGCTCTTTGGACCCCAGTGAAAGGAGAACACTCCCAGGTCCGGGGGACAAGAGAGGCCCATGACGGACACAAGGATGTTGTCTGGACAAGGAGATGCAGGAGAAGCTGGGGCTTCCTTTCTTGAACAAAAAGCTAGATTGGCGATGAGAGTGCATTTGTTCCTGGCTATCCTTCCTGCTTCAGGTGCCGCCGACAGTGGCAGCCCCCTTCCACCATGGAGGAGCGGCCAGACATCCACAGAGGCCCCCCAACCACCACATCATAGCCTCGGCACCTGGACAGGCTCCTGTCCTGACTCCTCACCCACTGAGAAGACCGACACTCCAGATCCTTTGTCCCGTGCACTGAACGTGCTCCATCCCACAGAGCATGTTGACCCCCTGGCCAGCCCCTTCTCTCAGGAACTGGGAAAGATACGGGCCTTCTCCGGGCTTTGTTAACTCCCTGCTTCATCTTCTGGGCTGTAGGGGTGAAGTGGGGAGCATGTCAGCAGCCACTGGACTCTTGTTCTTTGACCGTAGCATGAGTTGGTGTTCCCATCCATTTTGTTTGTTTGTTTGTAAACTCTTGCCTTTCTTCTGGTTTTTACTCTCTTTTTTCTCATATCATGAGGAGGGAAATTCTATTTCTTATTCCTTTCTATTCCCTTTGGTGATTTCTCACAATTGTTGGTTTATCAGTGACAGCAGCCATTTGCTCTTGCGTTGCTTCTGGCCTGAGGAGTGAAGCAAGAAGACTCTTTCCTGTCATGTCATGTTTTTTGTGCATAAGGACCTTCCTTCTGGAGAAAAGTGCTCAGGGAGTCAGCTCTCTGAGGGCAGAGGCCATCAGAAGTCAAATCTAAGACACAAACCCTCTCCTCATGAATATTAGGAATGTTTTCAGTACACGTACCTGCATTCTGGCCATCTGGTCTACCACAGTGCCCGATCCTGGGGGAATGCAACCCTAGAATGTGATTAGCCCACCAAAACCTGGAAGGACACCAAGGCCCCATGCTAGCCACTCCTAGCTTACCAGCTGTTTTCAAAAGCACTTGCATGGACATGCCATGACTAACAGGGGAGCTGAGTGACAGGGTGCCCTCCCCTCCTGCCCCAGGGATTCAGCCTTCAGCTCAGCTGGAGTCAAGTTGACAGCTCAACTGCAGCCAAGCCAGGAGACACCTTCTCAGTCTCCATTCTGGAAGGGGTAGGGCCCCAGGAGGCTGCAGCTGTGGGCAGAGGTTGGAAGACTGATCAGTTAGCCCAGTTCTGGACACACCATTACACCGATGCAGATACCATGTCTGGCACTCACTGGCACACCCACCTGTAACACCCATGACCTTCCCTTGACATGTGCTTGTGGTGGAGAGAGGGGCAAGGGCAGGCTCCCAGAACTGGGCTGTGGGGTGCTGCAGAAGGATCCCTGCCTGGGCATGAGCACAGCCAGATGCATGATTTGTAGGCTCAGGACCCACCACACCTGCCCCGACAAACTCCACACAGCATTGCCAGGAAAAACCAGGGATGGTAGGTCAGAGGTCTTTCTAGAAGGCTCAAAGAGTTCTGCCAAGGTGAGCTCCTGCCCTGCCCAGGGACCCGATAGGACGCACTGGTCTGCAAGAGCTGAACTGGGTCCTCTGCAAGCCAGACGATGCCTGTGGCCTGGCTGGTTCTCTGCTGTGGAGAAGGGCCTGCAGGGCTGGGAGGGCACCTTCCCTGCCCCAGCTAGGAACTGAAGGCCCTAGAAAGCCAAAGCGGGTGCTTCCTCAAAAGCCAGAAGCAGACCCTGCCCTTCGGCCCCAAGAAGGAGACAGGAGGCCCCAGAGCCAAGACCGCAGCATAAAGAGCCTCCAGAAAGGGACTAGGGCTGCAGGAAGCCCAGTCTGCAGGCCAGGAGCCACCCCCATGGGCCATGGAGGGCAGGCCCTGGAGGCCAGGCATGGGGGTGGGGAGAAGGCACAGGCCGTGCCCCACTCCTCGGTCTGCTCTGCCCCCAGTTCCCCAGGGCCGGCCAATTTTCACTCAGGCTACAGAGTCCCTGCTCCTTCTCCACTCTCCCCGCCTCACCCCTGCCTCTCCTCCCCCACCTCCTTCCTCCATAGACACCTCTGGGCCATTGAGCCCATCTGCCTTCACACAGGGCATCTCCACAGCACTCCCCAGGCCCACCCTCACTGCCCCAGACCCGGACACTGTCCATGAGCTCCTGTCCAGCCATTTCTGCGGAGGCCCTGACCCCAGCATCATGGCAGGGGCTCCCCGGCACCTCACACCTGAAGCCGAGATCACTACCTGCACCATTGCTGTGCTTGCACCCCCCACCAGCAGCCTCCCATTTCCCCAAGATCACGCCAGGAACTGGAGCCCCAGCCTTGGTCCTGCATCCTTGGAGCCCCACCTCAGACACGCCCTGCTGTACCTGTCTGCCGCCTCCCACAGCCCCACACCCAGCCTGCCACCTCCCACAGGTGCCCCAGTGGCCTACTCACCACCCCGTGGGCTCCCTAACCCTCTCTCAGCACCCAGCCTTCCCACTCCTGCTGCCCCCCCAGTCCAGCCCACATCCATCCTCCACGCCATGCTAGATAGAACTTTCCAGAGAAACACCCTCAGCCTCTTCGAGGGAATAGGCCGTCTTGAGTCCATATACACTAAGCCACCTGCCACTCTTCTCTGGACCCACAGCCCAGCGAGGATCAGGGCTCTGGCTGCCCCTGTGCCTGGAGTTATGCGCCCAAATCCACGCGTGCACATACACACATGCTTCTAGCATGCCCTTCCCTCACCCGCTCGGCCACAAGCCCCAGGGTCTCATCATCCCTCCCAGTCCTTCGCTGTCTCCCCTCTGTCTCCCCTCCCCCCGTCATGCCCCCCACACTCACACCTGGCCCATGGGAGCCTGTGGGTCCCGGCACTCAGCCCCAGGCCCGATGGGTGGGAGCACAGATGTCTTCCCTGGGGACATGAAGACCTTGGCACAGCCCTGGCCTCCAGGGAGCCCTGGTCCACAGAGGACACGAGTGGGCAGAGGCAACGAGGTAGATGCCGCTGCCTCCACCTGTGTGAGCCGAGGAGGGGCAGCCTCACAGGCCGAGACTCTGGCCTCATAGGACCCGCCTCTCAGATCAGCCATGAGCCTGTGTGGAGTCCGTGGGCCACCGCTGAGGGTCTTCTCAGACAACACAGCTTGAAAGCAGGTGGCCCGTGGACCCAGCTTTGGATCTGCTCTTATTTCTGAAAGAAAGAAGGAAAATGGGTGGGGGAGGCCTTCAACATTTTGATTATTGTGTGCACGTGACTCAGAAACGACGGAGGATGGGGGTCCGGGTCTCCCGTGTGGCCTGTGGCCCACCACCCAGCTCCCCCTCGCCTGCCTTACAGCCCGTAGGGTTTTGGTTAAGCCAGGAACCACGGTACTAACTGGGGCCACCATGACCGACAGCTCTACAGTAACCCAGTGCCAGAGCAGTCCCAGGGTAGCCGGCTGCTCACCCTCCAGAGCTCACCGCAGGCCCAGGGCACTCGATGGGCAGCCTAATGAAACCAGGAGAAGCGGTGTTGAGCTAGTCACAGAAGGCCAGGGGACTTCCCAAGTGGTCATGACACAGAGACGCGTTCTAACCAGACGGACGGACTGGGAGACCCTGGGGGAGGCATGGTGTATGCAGCGGCCTGGGTGCTGGGGGGCAGCTTGGTCAGGGGTTCAGGGAGGGTGAGCAACACTGGACCCCAGACAGTGAGGGCTGTCGGAGGGCTTAGCAGGGAGAACGTGACCTCGGGACCCAAGGGATTTGGGTGTCAGGAAGCACATCCAGGAAGTAGTTTGCCAGGGTCTGGGATGGGCTGTCTCTTCAAGCAGAGAACAGACTTTCCAGCCCCTGGGGCTCCCTGGGGACCCTGGCTATGGGGGATTCTGCAGTCCCCAGCACAGGGACAGCTCACTGTGCCTATGATTACCTCCAGAACTGGGGCCGGGGAGTCCTAGTCACCGTCTCCTCAGGTGAGTCCCCCCTGCACCTGCTCTGGGGGCCTCCGGCCAGGTCCCTGGGGACTGGTCACAGCTCCACCACGGGCCGAGGGCCCAAGACCTGCTGGGTCCCTGGGTGGTGAGCACAGCAGCAGCAGAGAGGAGAGAGGCCCGGGGACAGGGGTTGGCTGGAAGGAGAAGTTGTGGGCAGAGCGGCGTCGGGGCCAGGACCTGGATATTTGTGTGCCGGGGGCCGGGCAGGCACACCAGTGTGGCTATTACGAGTTCCATATATGGGGGCAGGGAGTCCCAGTCATCGTCTCCTCAGGTGAGTCCCCCCTGCACCTGCTCTGGGGGCCTCAGGCCAGGTCCCTGGGGACTGGTCACAGCTCCACCATGGGCCGAGGGCCTGAGACCTGCTGGGTCCCTGGGTGGTGAGCACGGTAACCAGCGGAGAGGAGAGAGGCCCGGGGACAGGGGTTGGCTGGAAGGAGAAGTTGTAGGCAGAACGGGGTCGGGGCCGAGGCCCTGATGTTTGTGTGCCGGGGGCCGGGCAGGCACACCAGTGTGGCTATTACGAGTTCGATACGTGGGGGCGGGGAGTCCTAGTCACCGTCTCCTCAGGTGAGTCCCCCTTGCACCTGCTCTGGGGCCTCAGGCCAGGTCCCTGGGGCCGGTCACAGCTCCATCACGGGCTGAGGGCCCGAGACCTGCTGGGTCCCTGGGTGGTGAGCACGGTAACCAGCGGAGAGGAGAGAGGCCCGGGGACAGGCGTTGGCTGGAAGGAGAAGTTGTAGGCAGAACGGGGTCGGGGCCGAGGCCCTGATGTTTGTGTGCCGGGGGCCGAGCAGGGACACCAGTGTGGCCATGAGCTCGACGTGTGGGGACGGGGCACCCTGGTCACCGTCACCTCAGGTAGTGCACCCCACCTGCTTCCCTCGTGGCTCCGGGCTGGGTGGCTGGCGTCAGGGAAACCAACTGTGCCTGCTGCGTCCTTGGGAAACGTGTCCCCGCCGCGCAGGGTCAGGGAAGGTTTTTGTCTGGGGAGAAGCAGGGACTATAACCCTGCGCAATACTTTGGGTTTTTGGGGCCAAGGAGTCCAGGTCATCGTCTCCGAAGGTAAGATGGCTTTCTGTCTGCTCCCCTCTGTCCCGGGGCTGGGGAAGAAATATCCGGAGGCTCCTTGGTCTGTGGGAGGCCGTCTGGGGAGCCCAGAGGGCTGCTTCTGAGGCTGTGAGGTTCCTGTCCTGCTGATGGCCTTTCTGCGGGGAAGGGGGTCTCCTGCCTGTGGAAGTCAGGCCGGCAGAGGGGGCTCCACAGGGGGGCAGGGGGGCATACCAGAGGATTGGACGCTGGGCAGTGGACAGGGGTTGAGGTTTTTGTACACCCCTGAGTGGGGCCCGTGGCAGTGTGACTACTTTGACTACTGGGGCCATGGAACCACGGTCACAGTGTCCTCAGGTGAGTCCTCCCAGCCCTCCTCTCCTCTCTCTGTCGGGAGGTTCTGGCTGCATTTGGGGAGAAAAAGGAGGGGGCCAGGGTCTCGGCTCTAGAAGCCCTGGCCTGGCCGGGCTCCCTCAGCCACCCTCGGCCCCTGGCCCCCCTGGTCCTCCCAGCCCCACCGGCTGTGATTTGAGGCGGTCGGGGCCTTACCAGGCCCCACTTCTTGCCTGGGGCCCCAGCGACATTGTTGCAATGTGACAACTGGTTTGAGCACTGGGGCCCGGGGACCCCGGTCGTCGTGTCCTCAGGTGGGTCCTCACCCTCCCCACTCTGGCTGCACTCGGGGAGATCAGGGGGTTGGGGGCTCCATGTCAGAGATACCAAGGCATTTTGGAGGCCAGGAAATGGAGGCAGAGACAGGGTCCCCCAAACACGGGGCCAGAGATTGCCTTTCCACAGTTAGGAACAAGGCGGCTCTTTTGGGCGATCTGGCCACGAAGCCTCCTTGGGGGCCTCCTTGACTGTGGTATATTCGGCATAATCGGGCTCTGTGGCCCTGACGCACCTGCCGTTCGGGGCAGTGGCCCTTGGGGCTGATTGGACTTCTGGGTTCCAGTTTGGGGCTGTGGTTTGTGGTCAGGCAGCCTAGGCAGGCAGTGGTCTGGCTTCTGAGGGGCCGGGCAGGACATGGGGTCTCAGGGGCACTAGGGTGTGGAGATCGGGGCCAGTGAGGGGGTCCAGGACCCTCCAGATGACAGTGACTTAGAGGATCGGCTTCCGTGTGGCCTGGAAGTGCAGGCCTGGGGGGGGCGTGATGCTGGGTGAGGCCCCCAGGGTTTTGGTGGGGTGCAAATGGAGATTTCACCACTGTGATTACTATGGTATGGATCTCTGGGGCCATGGGACCGCAGTCACCGTGTCCTCAGGTAAGAGCGGCCCTTCTGGGGCCTTTATTCTCTTCTCCTATCTGTGGGGTTTTCTGGCCATTGATGGCTGGTCCTCAGGACGAGTCCCCCAGGCGCAGGCGGGCCGGGAGGGGACGAGAGCTGGGATTTCAGAGCCTCTTGATGGTGCTTTTCTAAAACTGGAACAACGCCACGTGGCCAGGGCAGCGACTGAGCCCCTGAAGAGGGGCCGGAGGCTGGACAGGCCATGTGGGGGCGAGTGGCCAGGACCCCCGCGGCCGAGAGCAGTGTGGCTGCGGCAGGAGAGGTCTCGCTGTCCAGACCCAGGTGTCGGCTCACGAGTGTGTGAGGGCGGCTGTTTGGGGCTGCGAGAACGCCGCACACAGAGCGCGCCGTGGGAGACTTGCTTCAGAATTAGGAGTGGGCTCTGGGTCGACTGTGCCCGCGGTTCTCGGTCAAGTGTAAGGACTCAGCACCTAGGAAGGGCAGGTCTGGGGGCTACGGAGCTCGGCTCTGCGCGGTCAGCTTCTGGGAGAAGACGGCTTGCTCCTTGTAAGAGGCGCACTGACTAAATATCAAAGGACAGGGTATGTTTGAAGTGGCTCCTGAGAAAAATAGTTAAGACAATGGGGGCTTTATAATGTGAGAGATTTTCAAGCACCTTAAACTTTTTAATCCTATCAGTCCATTAACAAGCATGAATGTTGTTCTTCATAGTAACACGGTGCTGTCGCCACCCCCCACCCCAGAGCTGAGTTTTGACAGTAATGAATTAGTTTATTTTTTATTTAATTCAGTGATTCTGGAAGTGGTGTCTCGGAGTTAGCGGTGGGGGCGGGGGGAGGCCGGCGTGTGGGGCCGGACGCCTGCACCAGGTGGCAGGAAGCCGGGCCACGCGGACGGTCTATTTTGGGAAACAAGAAAACAGACTTGGCAAATTTACAGTTCAGGGTTATGAGGAAGCGGTTTTCGGCGGTTTCGCCCAGCCACCGGGTCTGAAAACAACACCTGCGTGATTTGCATTTCTAAAATAAGGCGAGACGCTGGCCGAAGCTGGGATGGTTCCTTTTTTAACGATTTGAATTTAATTTTTCAGTCTTCGCTGCCAACATCTCATTTATATTCATTTAAGTAAGACATTTAAGTAATTAAGCAGTCTTGGGGACAGTTTATCAATGCATTCATGTAACTTTTTGAATTAATTATTGTTTCGAATGGTCATTAATCTCACACCATTTTCTACTGCCCCGAAGCCTTGTTTTTATAATTACTGTGCTCACAGTATTTTAAGTTAGCTGAGTTTGTCTTTGTGATTAAGTCGCATTTGGATACCCTGACAAAGTGGCCTTCACGACAGCATTTTCAAGACCGCTTTTCAAGCACTCTTGTTGGGACACGTTTTAGGTGAAGTGTGTGTTTTGATTGTGCTGAGTGATTTCAGTGAAGTGTGTTGGTTGTTGGAGTAAGAGGAAGCCCAGTCAGGTCTCGAATCAGAAAGGAACTTGGGCCCGCTCCTGAGCTGAAGGAGCCCCAGGGGAGGGTCCACCCGGCCCCCCGGGGCTGCCGGGGCTGGTGACCCCCGGCCCCAACTGGGCCCGCCATGGCTTCTGCCGCAAGGCCAGCCGGCTGTTCCTCGATGAACCAATTTTAATGGATTTGGAGGAATTCTTCAATGTCAAGACCCCGCGGGACTTTCTGGTGACCAGGGAGCCGAAATGGTAAGAGAGAGGCGGCCCCGGCTGCCAGTTTGCTGCTCCAGAAAGCTTGTGTTTGAGGTTTTGGTTTCTGCTTGAAGAGGAGTCAGTCTTTAAAGATGGCTCGGTGGAACGATGAGATTTATTTGTATGAATCGCTGAGAGACCATTGTCTTGGCTTCTTAACTGTGGATTCTATGGCTCAGATGTTCTAACAGACAAAGCGCCTCTTAGGCCTTGTTTCAGCCGTAAATGCGGCTTTGGATTTGAGGTCATTATTGTGCACTTGAAAGTAGCCTTCGCCTTGTAAAGAGCTTCATGACAAAGAGCAGAATTATATGTGCAAATTCGGGTGAGAGGCATTTTTGGTCCTGTTTAATGATGATTTTTATTTAGAGGGAATTTAGTTAAAGTTGGGGGCCTGCTTAGACTCAGAAGGGAAGAGTCCAGCTAAGGGCACGTGCCCAGGACGGCGAAGGCCCCGGGCGAGGACTCCCAGCACTGTTTCCCCGGAGCAGAAAGAGCGCTGGCCACTCTGAAGCAAAGACGGGCTTTTCGCTCCAAGGACAGCAATGCTCCTCAGTCCTTGTAAAATGTCTCGGTGAATTTAAACTTACCAGGACGTACTTTACCCGGGGAAACTGAGGTGGCAGTGACTGATAATGCTTGGCTGAGACGGGGACAGGAACATAAGAAAATAGGGGGTTCCACTGGAGAGATCCCCAAGGACACACAAGGGTGGGAAACGTAGGCATGAGCCCCAGAAGTGCTGACGCTGAGCTGGGCTCAGCTGTACAGGGTTCCTGGATAAGATGGCTTTGGCTACGGCAGGCCGGTCTGGTGGCCTGAAATTTTCTGGCCAGTCCCAAGACTGGGCTTTCAGGACTGCACTGTACAGGACTACACTGGGCTGCTCCAAGCAGTCCTCAGCTGAGCTGGACTAAGCCACATTGAGCTGGCATTTCTGAGATGAGCCGGGGCTGAGCTGAACCAGGTTGAGCTAGGCTGAGCTGGGCTGAGGTGAGCTGAGTTGAGCTGAACCAGACTGAGTTCGGGCTAGGTTGAGCTAAACCGGGCCGGGCTGGACGGAGCTAAGTTGGGCTGAACTGGGCTGAGCTGAACTGGGCTGAGCTGAACTGGGCTGGGCTGAGCTGGGCTGAGCTGGTCTGACCTGGGCTGAGCTGGGCTGAACCAGGCTGAACCAG
>PITB01020323.1:0-30976 GCA_004024585.1 Paradoxurus hermaphroditus
CGCACCCCAGGACGCAGCTACCCACCCTGCATGCCCTGAGCATGAGCACACCCCAGGACGCAACCCCCCCATGCACTGAGCGTGAGCGCACCCCAGGACGCAGCACCCCCTCCTGATACCTTATAAACCCACAGAAACTCTGCTCGTGTGGGAACCGAAAACACGTATACCGTTCACAGTGCCATGTTTGTCTTAGCTGCGAGCTGGGAGCTGCCGAGGCGACAGGGACCAGCAGGATTAGGGACTGGGCCCGTGCCCTGCACGCCCCCCGCCCCGCAGCAGTGAGACTGGACCGTCCTTCGGGGCGGGGGAGGGGAGGCAGACTCAGGGCGGCCCTGCAGCCCACTTACTCGAGGGACCGCCGGACGGTCTGCGGGGCTGGCTGCCGGGAGAGTGGCTCTCCAGGGAGGGGGTGTAGTGGCTGGAGGGGCCACGGGGGGTCCGGGGGGTGATGTTCTCTAGCCCGATCCGACTGCTGGTTAGACAGGTGTGTTCACGGTGCAAGGTCATAAAACTAAACACTTCGGAGTCATGTGTTAGCTTCATGCAGGCTGCGCTTCAGTAAGGAGTCAAAATGAGAGAGGAGATGAGTTAGGGGACTGGTGATGGGGTGCGGAGGGCTGGGTGTGGCCAAACCCTCTGCCACAGGGAAGGCGTGGGAGGAGGGGGAGGGAAAAGGAGGGGGAGAAAGAGGAAGGTGAAGGAGGAGGAGGAGGGTGTGAAAGGAAGGGGGAGGAGGAAGGTGAGGAGAGGGAGGGGGAGGAGGAGGGAGGAAGAGAAAGGGAGGAGGGTGAGGGAGGAAAGGAGGAGGAGGAAGAGGGGAGGAAGGACATGAAAACCGCTGGGCTGCCTTCGGGAATGTCTCCCGGAAGCTCTGGGCAGCAGCCCTCCCCCTTGCTGAGTGGGCGCCCTGGGGGTGCAGACGGCGGAGGGGGGGGCTGGTGACCTTCAGCGAGGGCCCCCCTGGTAGTGCGGGGATGTTTGATGCTTTCGTATTATCTCCTCCAGCTCTGGTCTGGTTCCTGCTTCTCAGCGGGAGTGGGGAGGGAAGGGTGGAAGCCGTGATGCCCGGGTAGATGCCCGTGGTGCGGTCGGGAGAGGAGAGGTGAGGGCGTGGAGGGTGTGTCGGCGCCGGCTGGGAGAGCGGGAGCAGGCTCCTGGATGAGGAGGGCAGGAGAGCCCAGGGTGGGCCCGCCTCGCCCAGCAGGGTGCTGTGGGAGGGAAAGGGCACCCCTGCAGAGGGGCTCCCGGGTCAGGGGCAGGCCCAGGGGATGGTGCCCGCGGGAGAAGGGGAGGCGGGCGGCTCCGAGGGGGCGCGGGCCGTGGGACCCCGGTGCTGGTGAGGAGCACAAGGGCTTCCACGGAGGCGACTGAGCAGAGCCCCAGGCGCACGGGGGTGCCTGCCCGACAGCTTCCGGAGGGGCAGACGGAGGGCCGGGGAGCCAGGAAGGCGGGCTAAGGGGGAGCGATCTGCGGGCCGTGGTCTGTGGCCCAGGGACGGGGCAGCTAAGTCACCCTCCTTCAGGCCCCTTTCACCCCTGGATCAGGAAGACACCCGCCCGTCCTGGGCGCCTGCTGCCTCGAGGGCCCTGGAGGACCAGCCCCCCACCCCCCAGCACTTCCCAGGTGAGCCCTCCGACTCGCAGCTCGAGTACCACGTGTCCCCTTCGCCTTGTCTGGAGTGTCCCCTTCCGGCCCCTGGGCCTGGCTACCGTGGGCCTCCCTCTCTCGGGTCTCAGCCTGGATAGCGATTGGTGACCCTGCTGTCCCTGGGGGGGGGGCTCCGGTGCTCCCAGCAGCTGCGGCAGACCCCCCCGCAGTGCAAGATCCCAGCTCGGACCCCCCCTTGCCTCGGCCACGCGGTGGATGGGAGGATGGATGGCCTCGCCCTGCTCAGCCTTGTGTTCTGTGTTTGACCGACTGGAGGGAAGTGTGTGCAGGGGAGAAGCACAGTGGGGGGCGGGCCGCAGGATGCGGAGAGGGGTGTGCTCGGGCTGGGGGGCCGGCCGGGTGCCAGGAAAGGGCCGGGGAGCGGGAGGGGCGGAGGAGGCCGGGAGGCTGGGCCGAGTCCCTGCGAGAAGCCCCCAGTCGGCTTCAGCTCCTGTAAGGAGGGGCCCCTGGTCAGAGCCCCGTTCCCAGTTCAGCGCGGCTGGCTCCTTCCCTGCCTTTCCCTCGCGCGTGAAGTTGAGGGATTTGGCACTCCCGAGGCTGGCTTTGACACAGAACACATAATTCAGAAACCGGCTTCCGTTAAAAAAAATAACCTTCGTTTTATCAAAGTGGAGAATTTGAATAACTAGCTCCCATCCTTCTATCCCAGTCCAGCCGGTAAGTTCGGTAACGGGAAGCAATTCCTTTCACGAGGCCTCTGATTAAGATGAGCTCGCGCCCGACGCCTTCGAATGTCTTCAGCTGCGTACGTCGGTTTAGCCAAGTGGGTTTTCTGGCTGCGGTTATTCGATTATCAGACTCACCAAACTCACCGACTCATCTAAGTAGGTAAGAAATTAACCCTAATGTTCTCCCGCACGTTCCCGTGCTGGAAATAAACTGAGTAAAATTTCTGCCGAACATCCCCGGTCTTCCAATCAGTTACTTCTATTTTAATTGAACAAAATAAACCCGGCGGCCCTTGTATTGCTGTTCTGAACACAGCAAACTCCGAATACCTGTAAATTCCTTAACGCAAACATATGGACTCTGAGTTCGAGCTTCTTAAAATTCCTGTCCGTGATTCCAAACACTTCCGCTGTGAAGTCCTAAAGGGTGAACCCCTAGAAGGCCACTAAGGAAGCGGTGACATATTCCCAAACCACTTTGGGGACAATAGGTCATGTCCCCATGATGCTCAGTCCATGGGGACATATTGAGCTTGTAGTGTGTAAGACGGGGAGTTTGATGAAAAAGATCCCTTATTTCATTTTAAGTGTTTTAAATGTTTATTTTTGAGAGACAGAGCGCAAGCTGGGGAGGGGCAGAGAGAGAGGGAGACCCAGAATCAGAAGCAGGCTCCAGGCTCTGAGCCGTCAGCACAGAGCCCGACGTGGGGCTCGAACTCACAGACCGTGAGATCATGACCTGAGCCGAAGTCGGACGGTTAGCCGACGGAGCCACCCGGGCGCCCCGAGATCCCGTATTTTAGAAGATCTATGGTGTTGTCACATCCCAGAGGTTTCCGTTACTCTGGCCCGACTTCTCAGTTCATGCGCAGAAGCGTCCGGGTGCCACGGAGGCTGTCGCTCGCTCCCTTCCAAGGAACCTTCTGTCTCCGCCTTCCATTTCCAAGACCGTAACATATTTAAATACATTTTCACCCAATCTGCATTTTTTTACACTCTTTCTTCTTAGCGAGATTGGAGCGCTGTGCTGAGGAGTCAGTTCTGCGTGTCTCTCCTGGGTTGTCCCCCCCCCATCTGGCTACTACTTCTACAGCGGGAGACAACGATCAGGAGAAATACCCGAGAAGTGGTGAGGAGGGAGACGGAGGAGAGGAGGCGGCGGACGGCCAGGGCAGCCCGAACACGGCTGCTGTCACTCAGGTGGGTGGCAGGGCTGGAGCCACCTCTCGGGAAGAAGCGCGAAGAGGGCGAGCGCCCGTGTCCTGGGGCCCAGCCCGGGCTGCCTCCCCCGCGGCGTGGAGCCCCCGGGACCCCGGGCCCAGGGTGTCTGCAGGAGAGCAAGCCCGGGGCCATTGGGGACGGTGTGCACCTGCCTGCTCCCCCCACCCCATGCCTGTCCCATAACGCCACACCTCAGGGGACGAAGGATAAGCCAGAGGGCAGGTTTCGGAGACGGCAGGAACCGGGCTCACGTTAGCCGCGGGTTTCAGGTGAAACCAAGGCCCCCAGGCTGCTCGCTGACCCGCTGACCTGTGGCCACCGGCCACCCCCCTCGGCCCGGCTCACGTTCACGGAGGTCACGCTCCAGCGCGTTTCCCTTCATGTCTCTTTCTTTCTTACCTTATTTTTTTTATATATATTTTTAATGTCTCTTTATTTTTGAGAGAGAGAGAGAACGAGAACAAGCAGGGGAGAGGCAGAGAGAGAGGGAGACACACAATCCGAAGCAGCCTCCAGGCTCCGAGCTGCAACACAGAGCCCGACGCGGGGCTCGAACCCACGAACCGTGAGATCATGACCTGAGCCGAAGTCGGACGCTCAACCGACGGAGCCACCCAGGCGCCCATGCATCTCCCTTTCCGAACGATGCTTGGGGTTCTAGAGTCCCAGCAGCAGCTGCCTCCATACCGTGACTGTAAGGCTCCCGCTGCGTTGCAGGGACTTTTAAATAGGGGGGCGGGGGGAAGGGGGAGTGGATTGTCAGCCTTTCAGAAACCACCTGTCAGAAGAGAGAGGCTGGCACAGTTACAGTTACACAGGGCTGCCGCGTCCGTCCAAAGATAAAGTCAACACCTCGGGCTTGCGTTCGATAAACTTAAGGGAGATGGAAAGGCCTCTTTCCGAAGCTTGTCCTCCACGGCTCCCCCTCTCCCCGCAATTCGTCCATAACGACATCGCCCATTGGATTCTGGGTTCCGGGGGCCCAGCGGTTCGGTCAGCCTCCGTCGCTGTCGGACCGCAGACTCCTAAGCAGTGTCCTTTTGATCAGTGTAGGTGGAAAAAACAAAAACGGAGTAGGTGAGTAATAATTCGGGGACCCTGGCAGCAAAGCACAGCTGTAACGGGAACCTTGACTCTGAGAGCAGAGAACGAGAGCAGACGCCGCTGCACTGGGAACCGGGGACGGCCGTCGCTCACGCACGGCGGGAGGCAGAGCAGGCGCTCCGAGGGAGGGGCAGCCTGGGGGCTGAGCCTCCGCGCCGCCGCCAGGATCGGCAGCCACCGGCCCCGGCTCCGTCCCTCTGGCACTGAGTTCACTCCCTCTCAGGACCCTCTCAGGCCCGGGCGTCTGTCTGTCTGTCTGTCTGTGATCAGCAGGCGTGGCTGGGCCCCGGGTGTGGGCAGTGGGGCGGTCATGAGGCCGGAGGGGCGGCGGGGACCACAGCCCGCAGAGCCTTCCCCGCCAGCCCGGCGCCTGACTGCCCCGTTTGGTAGGAACCCTCGGCAGGGAGAGAGTAGCGCGGTCTGGGCGTCTCTGTCGGCTCGGGCGGGCGCGACAAAACCCCGCAGACGGGGCCACTTGGTAGAAGTCTATTTCCTCACCTTTCCGGAGGCCGGGCGTCCAGGGTCGACGTGCCGGCAAATTGGTTCTCGGTGAGAGCTCGCCTGCCGGCTTGCACACGGCCATGGTCTTGCCGTGTCCGCTCGCGGCCTTTCCTCCACGTGTGCGCCGCGGTGGGGGGGGGGGGGGACACCGAGCTCGCTCTCTGGTCTACTCAAGTCCTAGGGATCGGGGCTGGGATTAGGGCCCCACTTCACCTCGCTGCTTCCTTTCTCCAAGTAACCCACCAGGGGGTTAAAGCTTCGACCTAGGAGTTTGGTGGGGGCGGGGGACTCAGTCCACAGCCAGGTGGTAGTTTAAGAAGATTCACGGGCACAGCTTAGGAGAGGTAGTGGAGAAGAAAAACATTTATTGAGTACCTATTGTATACCTGGAAGTGTTAGGGGTTTCATGTACCTTTTAAAACATCATCCTACAGGTGTGCTGTTTCAAAGGGGCACATGCACCCCAATGTTTACAGCAGCGCCATCGACAACAGCCAAAGTATGGAGAGAGCCCAAGTGCCCATCAACGGATGAACGGATAAAGAAGATGGGGTTTATATATACAACGAAGTATTACTCGGCAATCAAAAAGAATGAACTCTTGCCATTGGCAACTGCGTGATCGGAACTGGAGGGTATCATGCTAAGCGAAATTCGTCAGAGAAAGACAAATATCGTATGACTTCAGAAGATACAAAACAGATAAACATAAGGGAAAGGAAGCAAAAATAATGGAAAAACAGGGAGGGGGACAAAACATAAGAGACTCTGAAATATCGAGGACAGAGGGTTATGGGATGGGTTGTGGGGGGGGGAGGGGCTAACTGGGTGAGGGGCTGAAGGAAGCTCCTCCTGAAATCATTGTTGCACTCTGTGCCGACTAACTCAGATGTAAATTCAAAAAATAAATTAATAAAAATAAATCATCCTCCCTTCTTCTTTTACTATAAGGGAAACTGAGGCCAAGGAAGTTAAAGAACTGCCCAAAGGCAGTTTCCCTTGCGGGAAATGAGATTTGAACCCCGGGTGACCCTACCAGAGCCACGCGCCACAAAACGGCCGAGGGAATGAGGATTGGAAGGAGAATCGGCTGGGGGCAGAGAACCGGAGAGAAGCCTGAGACCGAATCAGTCAGCCTGAGACCACGGAGCCAACGTCCGGCTGCCGGGGGAGGGGGGGGGTCTCAGGGTCGGAGCAGGCGCGGAGGCTGGCAGGTGCTGTTGTCAACCGTTCTTTAGTTCCGTGGACCGGTTGGGGTGCCATCCGAGTGCCAGAGGAAAGGGGACGTTGGTCGGGGGCCCGACGGAAGCGTCTAAAGGTTCCCTGTCTCAGAGAAAGGAGCGCACCGGTGCCTGGAACCCACAGCCCCAGGGGCCACAGCCTGGGGGGGCCGGGCCCTTACCACCTTTAAGGGAGAACACCACTTCCCTCCAAGTCCTCAGAAAACAAGGTGCTCGGAGCGCAGGCTGGAGTTTACGCAGGAGGACGTAACGCAGGAAGACGAAGCGTTCCCCAGGGAGGCCGAGCCCCTGGCACAGAGCTCCCTCGCAGCCTGGGGTTTCCGGCCCTCCTCAACCCAGGCGCGTATCTTCAAACCACACCAACCCACCACCCAATCGACCAAGTCCAACTCGGCGTCTCAAAAAACCTGTTTCAGGGCGCCTGGCGGGCTCAGTGCATTAAGCATCTGACTTCGGCTCAGGTCATGATCTCTCGGTGTGTGGGTTCGAGCCCCACAGCGGGCTCTGTGTTGACAGCTCGGAGCCTGGAGCCTGCTTCGGATTCTGTGCCTCCCTGTCTCTCTGCCCCTCCCCGGCTTGTGCTCTGCCCCTCTCTCTCCCACAAAAGTGCATAAACATTAAAAAACGTGTTGCTCGGTCTTTTGTGCAGAAGTCAAAACCCAATGTAAAATAATTCACTGCCCCAAGGCCTGCCTAATAAAAGAGGGCCGTTCCTTCTGGACAGGGCAGGGAGGGTCTCACCGCCCAGGGGGGTCTCCCGCCCAATCGTGCTCTGGCCGCCAGCACCTCCGTCAGCCGTAATCGCCCCTGCGGTTCGGAGGGGGTAAACGTGTCCACCGCAACAGAGACGCCCCCTTCAGCTCTGCGAGACCCCAGATGCTCCTCCGACAAGTCACGCACCCTCGCCTGGTCCAAGGGACGTCTGTTTGGGCTGTGCTGCCCGAGCGTGGGCTTCTCCGAACTGCCCGTCCGGGCCGATCGCCTGCCCTGCGAGCTGACACGGTCCTACCCCGTTGGATTTGTCAGCTGGACTCTTTCCTGGTTTCTCTGCTGCAGACAAGGCGGCAGAGCCCCCCAGCCCCCACCCTCGAAGGTGGCCGAGCCCCGCACCTATGTCGGGAAGGCCGCAGCCCGCAACTAACTCTTCATGGTGAGAAAGGCCGTGCCAGAAACCCTACGCCTTCGGGGTCTTTTCGCCTTTTAGGACTGGGTCGTTTTGGGATCCCCTGCCTTGGTCGGGTCCTGGGTACCACACCGCATCGGCGGGACACCCGGGCGCCCTGGGGTTTCTGTCCCGATGGCCCCAGAGACGGGCGGTTCTCCCGCGGGCATTTCCCTCCGGGGCCGGCTTGTTCTGTGGACGCTACACCCGCGCCCGGTGGGCCGAGGAGCCGCCCCGCAGGTCCCGGGCCCGGCGATGCCCTTCCGTTCCTGCGCAGACGCAGGCGCGGCGCTCGCTTCCCGGTGAGCTCTCTTCTGCTCTTCCTTGTGGAGTAAGACAGGCTTCTCCAGCACCGCCCTGCGTGGGGCCCGCCCCGCGGGGCGCAGGGCGGACTCGGGGTCAAAGGCACGCGGAACAGAATCTGGGCGGGTGGCCAGATTAGTCAGGGCTCTCCGGAGGAACAGACGGATGTGTGTTCAAGATAAGGAATCACCTCACGTGACCACGAGGCTGAGAAGTCTCGGGACCTGGGTCCATAGCCTGGAGACCCAAGAGGCCGCTGGGGAGATCCAGATCGGGTCCAAAGGCCTGAGGCCTGGGGCCCGGGCGGCGCGAGACCCAGTCCGAGGGCAGGAAGTTCGAGGTCTCTGCTGGACAGCCAAGCCGACAGCAAGTCTGCCCTCTCCGCCCTTTGCTCTGCTCGGGCTCCGACAGACCGGACGGGCCCCCCAACGCCAGGGAGGGGCCTCTCTGCTTCCCTCGGTTCACCAGTTCGAATGCATACCTCATCCAGAAACACCTTCGCAGACACACCCAGAACAATGTTTAACCGAATACCTCCAAATACCCCCCGGCCCGCTGCAGCTGACACACAGCCTTAGCCCTGACAGTGGCCTTGAAGCCAACAGGAGAGGCCCTTCCCGCTCCCTGGGTCTGAGCCCGGGATCCATCCACTCTGTACTGCTGAGAACCGGGCGCCAGCGTCCTGCGCGGGGGAGGGGGAGTGGTCCTCCCAGCTGACCACGGGGGGGGGCGGTAGACCACTTGTTTCTTGAAATGCGTGCATATCAGTTTCCAACTGCGTTCACAGGCTCGCGAGGGCATGGCTGTGACAGGAACCCGCAGGCAGGTACGCAGCAGGGAGTCCTTTGCCATCACTCAGGCTCGGTTCCTAGTCTCAGCAACGGAGACCGAGGGTACTCCTTCCCGACGGAGACCACTGGGTGCCCGCCCATTCGCAGATTTGGCGACCGCGTTGCCAGATGAGCTGCTCGTCTCTATGACCGTGCTCGCCTGGATGGTCGGCACCGTTGCGTGAGGCGCAGCCTCGCTGGGTCTACACGGCGGGCCCGCCGTGTTGCCGCGGCAGAGCGGGAGCACGGGAGGAGGGGGGCATCCAGTCGTGCACGCTTGTGTGAGAGAGGAGCTTAATAGATGCTCCCTGAAGAAGAAGGAGCTGGGGGCTGGCCTCCCACACCGGGTGGCAGCCGAGGCACAGACAAAGCGCTAATGGCGAAGAGAAGAGCTCGGGACGCCAGCGCCCAGCCGGGCACGTGTCGGAAGCACCCTGTCCAGACGTCAAATCTGGGGGCACGTGGGGCTATCAGCGGGCAGCAACTTTCTGAGAGCCCCAAGGGGACAGGAGCCAACAGGGGCTGGTACCCGACATCAGGATGACAGCCCACCTGGGGGAGGGACACTTGGTTCAGGATCAAAAGGCCCCATCGATTCTCTTCCTTTGAGGTCGAGTACCGTATGGGGGAGGCTGATGGCAAGAGAGGTGTGGGAGACCTTGGGAAATGGGGTAACACCAGGGTGTCTGTGCTGGGGACCCTGCCGAGACACCATGCGGTTCAGCTTCTCTCCCTCTGGGTCAGCCTGTGCCCAGGGCCACGATGTCACAAAGGATGGACCGTTATTCCTGAGGATCATCGACAAAAAACAGAAAAAGTACAAACGATCAATTCAGGGCATGGCGAAGCCGTCTCCATGGGGACGGAAAGGCATACCGCGGTCGCAGCACCGGAAACGGCCAGGCGGGGGCCAGCAGCGGCGTTCCCAATGGAGTCCCCAGTCCCACTCCACTTTTCACTTCAAGGTTTCCCATCGTGTGTTCGCAGACACACCCAGAACAATGTTTAACCGAATACCTCCAATTGGAAGGCTTCGACCATCAAGGGTGTAGCGGTTTCCGTGCTCTGTGGCCAAGGCTGGGCTGGTCTGTGTCCCACCATGTAGACTGGGCAGGCCCGTCTCAGGACCAGGTTTCTGTAGGGTCTGTGGACTGTAGACCACAGTGCGCACGAAGCAGGCTGCCCTGACCTGGGCGCCGTGGGGCACAGCTCTCGCATCTCCGTATCGGGCGTCCTGCTCTGCGGGAGAGAGAGCTTCCGGGTTCCTGGTTCTGTAGAGGTCGAGAATACGACTAGTTACTGAAGGACTTGGTTAATTGCATGTCCAGGATGGGGAGATGTTTTGTACAAAAATTTCTCCTTGTATGTTGTAGCTATGAGAATCAGCCATTTTACTATATTGTTTTAGAAAAGAAAGAAGAGCTTCTTGGGTGAAATAAGCTAAATTAGTTCAAGAAATTTGGGAAAGGAGCATTGGGGTGGCTCCGTCGGTTAAGCATCCAACTCGACTTGGACTCAGGTCATGATATCATGGCTGGCGAGTTTGAGCCCCGTGTCGGGCTCTGCGCTGACAGCGTAGAGCCTGGTTGGGATTCTCTCTTCCACACTCTGCCCCTTGCCTGCTCTCTCTCTCTCTCTTTCTCTCTCTCTCTCAAAATAAATAAACGTTAAAGAAAAAGAATTTCGGAAGAAGTCAATATTTTAACTCAAGTGAAGATGTTTCGAGGAGTGTGCTCCGGACCTGGGAGTAAGCCGAGTCCAGGAGAAGACAATTTCTTCAGGGCTCAGGGTCCCCAGTGTGGGAAGGGCCTTCTAGAAGAGTGATGGTTCTCAGCTCTGGGTGCCGGTGGAGATCTACTGGGGAGTATTTTAAAATGCTGTTGCCTGGACCCCGCTCCTAGATCAAAGGAACCAGGATCTCGGAGGGGGGGGCCCAGGAATCTGTATTTTAAAAACTTCACCCTGGGTGAGTGCTGAAACCTAGTGCATAGAGGTTCCTGGGTGCCGCCAAGCCAGAATCAACTGGGGGCAGGGGTTTTGTGGTTGGGGCAGGGCTGGCGCAGGGGGTGAGGTGGGCAATGCTGGTGAGGCGTGGGGCCCCCTCTGTGGCCAGGCTCAGTGGGAAGCCCCCATTCTCTTTGCCCCTTGCTCAGGATTATCCCGGCTGACGACCTACGGCATGAAAGGTTGGGTGATCGCCCCGCAGGGAAGTTGTGAAGTTGACAAACACTCCCCGGGCCCGTCCTTTCTCGGCAGCATCTCGGAGCAGACGGCTCTCATCAATTCACGTCTTCAACGTGACTCACTCTCCAGCTGCCCCTAAATTAGCCCGAGCACGTCCACACGCATTTCAGGGAAGCGGTGACTGGCAGCTTGTCCCAAAATGGAAATCCAGATGACAGAAGCTTAATTAAAATAGAATAATCAGTATTTTTAAGACCCCACACTTGGGAGCACAGCTTGGGCTGGAAAATGAAGCCGGCGTGGCCTCGAGTCACAGGGAGCTGAGCTGAAATTACCCGTGACTCAGCGGTATTGACGGAGAGACTTTGTAGTCTCTGGACCCGTCTCTGCCGGTGTCCCCGACTCCGATCACATCTTACCCGCCTCGTGCACCGCACACGGCTCCAGGGCCAGACGGCATCTTACCCATGTCAGGACTCTCCGCGACATCCAGCGTGACATCAGACTCATGACAGAAACTCGAGTTTTCTTTTTTGAAGGATGAGCAAGTCAGGTCATCAGTGTCTGGCATGTGGAAAATGCAACCGGGGCTGACAGAAGGCACGTCTCACCAGCTGTGGAAGGTTCCTGCCGCGCCAGGATGACCCAGGGAGAGAGACGGATGCCGGTCGGCGTTTTCAACACAGCGGCGACCCACCCTTTACTAAGTTCCGTCGCTGGAAGGTGGGAATGAGGGAGCGGAGAGAAGTCACGTCTTCAAGTTCAACAGGGATGGTGAGCACGACGCAGCTGCCGAGTCCTGCGTCTAAGACCGACCTCTAGGCGACACCCTTGGGAAGGATGAGAAGCGACAGGCGAAGGCACCATTTGTCCGCCCACTCGCTCCATCGGCAATGCTGTTTGGAACGTCATCGTGGGCCGGGCGCTGAGCCGTGACCACGCCCTGTCCTCCTAGAGGTCGCCGCCCAGCGTGGGCGCGGACCGACGTGAACAATTCCAGCTCCGCTCAAGGGACAGTGGGGGCACGTGAGGGGCCCGGGACTCCGAGGAGGAGCACGGAGCCTGGCTGGGAGGGAGCGTGCCCACGGACGGCGGGCATTACCAACCCAGAGAAGTCAGGGCAAGGATAGGAGAGAGAAAGATGGGAGAGCCCTTTCTTCTCTCTGGCATTGTGACCCCTTGACATTCTGGCTAAATGGCGCCGATTCGAGGAGGCCGGCGGGATGGGGGACTGGGCTGGACGGTTTTAGGGGGTCTGTGCAGAACCGAAAACCACACAATTGTCAAACAAGAGGATTGGACTCCTAGTTTATGATGAGGTAGAATAAAACATCTACCATCCACAAAACTACCTGGAAATGCAGCTAATAAGAACAAGTGGGCTTTTCTTGGTTCTGAGAGTCAAGAATGGTGTGAGCCGGCGGAGGCCGGTGAGCGGGCCTCTTGTGACCAAGTCGGTCATGTTTGCTATCTAACCCAAGTCTCATTTCCAGAAAGTTCCCAGCAGATTGCTGGCGAGCCATGGATGGCGGCGGTTGCCTTGTTAAATGTCTTTGTGTTTCAACGGCCAACATTTCTTTTGGCTTTTCGTCGCGTTTCGCTGGAACACCAATACCAAAGAAGACGGTTTGAATTTTTGGCCGCGATTTGACTCGGCCATATGGAAGACGGTGCGCCTCGTCGCGGCTGTTTACACTTACTCCTCGGATCTGTTGTTCCTACCAGATTTCTGCCGCCAGACCAGCGTCTTGTAATCTTCTAGAAGGAGGGCTGCAGACTTTCCACAACAGTACACAGACCGTGAAAGCACTAGAAAGAAGACAGGAAGTGTAAGTCCGAGGGCGCAGCTACGCACTCTGGCGCGGTTTTCGGGGAGGCTGGGGGTTAATTCTTGTCAACGGAAGTGGGCGATTATTCCAATAAGCCATGGGCGAGCCAGCCTCACCTTTAGACTCCGTCGGACAAAGATGGGGGGCTTTTCTAGAACACCTGCTTTGAACGACTCACATTCCCATTGGGCATCTCCTGTTGGGGTGTCCCCTGTGACAACAGGTCAGGTCTGAGCACCGTTCCCGAGAGGACAACATTGTCCCCTGCTGGTGATGGGGCGAGGCGGGCGGTTATATACCTCACGGGGCAACGAGCATTTTTCCCGCGTCAGTAGTTGGAGTCCGTAAATGGGCCCGTTTGCGATTTTTGCTTAGGTACTCTCCCGAATTCTCCATGAAGCCCTGTCTGCGGTGGAGACCCTGCCGTCTTGAGGACAACCGTGTAGAACAACTTAAAATGTATGTGTTGCCTGAATCCCCCACCACAAGGGAGGGCTGCAGCCCAGCAGGGTGGAGGGATTCCGATCCCTGGAGCTTTTGGCAAAAGGTCTCCCGGTGGCGAAACCCACTTTAAATTGCCTCTTAAGTCCCCGTGTCTCCTTCATCAACGTCTTTCGAGAGGTAACGTCTCGTGGGAAAGATGGGAGCTTCTGCACCAAGACACGCTCTGAAGGTCACGAGCTTTGAGGGTCGTGAGAGAGAAACGTCGCATCCTGAAACCCGCGTGGAGAGGGAGCTGGGGGCGCGGCCGCCCCCTCGGACGACGGCAGTGTCCCTCTCCGATGGGAAAAGTAACCGCGAGAAAACTCTCGTGGGACCGAAATCTCTCTAATAAATCCACCGAAGAGTAAAAGATAGAGACCACCATCTTCGGTTGGTCTGCAACCCGGAAATAAACACTTAGTTACTTCCGCACAGTACAACCGGGGTGTCTAAGTAAGGGGGTGTGATAAAGAACACTGCTCTTATCATACTGTTTAAAAATCCCATGACGGGTATTCAATAAATCTTCACTGAAAGGATGAATTATAATATTGGGCAGTGAACAACTATTAAGACACAAAAATACCACCTTTAAACGTAGGTGATGGGACCAGCACGATCAAAGTCCCTCCCACCACCTGGTGACGGCTTCTATCCTTTTTTTCCGGGGCTCACACACCGCGATTTTATTTGAGTGCCATTTTCCCTCGCCCTGGGATTAAGTATTTTCTGGTCCAAGCCGACCGTGGCCTTCCTGTCCGTTTGTCCCGTGGACGTCTACAGGTTCGGATGTGACCGGCTTGCGGCCAGTGAGACATTCGGGAAGTCAGGTGGAGCCTTTCTGGGAAATCGTTCTGTCTCTGATTATAAAAAAAAAAGGGAGCTTTGCGAAGATGCCTTTTGTTTCCCCGTCCTTCGTGCTGGGGACACTGTGTGTGAGAACGTGAGCCATCCTGTAACCGTATGGGGGACACACGTTGACCCAGGGGCACAGCAGACTGGAGGTGGCTGGCCGGGGTGGTGGCGGAGCTCGGGCTCCGTGACTCCGTGCATGCTCACAGCTCGTGCGTGTGTGTGTGTGTGTGCGTGTGTGTGTGAGTTTTGACCTCAGTGTTAGCTGCTTTGCTGGGAGCTTATAGGTCATAGATTTGCAAGGCTTCCCTCTGTTAGGCTCCCCATCTAGAACGGGCCTGGGACACGGAGACCCCCACCAGCAGCAATTTTTTTTTGATAAAATTTTTTTAACGTTTATTTATTTCTGAGACATAGAGACAGAACGTGAGCAGGAGGAGGGCAGAGACAGAGGGAGACACAGAATCCGAAGCAGGCTCCAGGCTCCGAGCTGTCAGCACAGAGCCCAACGCGGGGCTCGAACTCACAGACCACAAGATCATGACCTGAACTGAAGTCGGCCACCCAACCGACTGAGCCCCCCAGGTGCCCCAGCAATTTGCAAATATTTGCAAGTTAGAGGAATGTCTTGGTTCCAGCTCTGGAAACAAAATGCCCCAGGCGGGGGGCTCAAACAACAGACACATATTTCTCATGACTCTGCGGGTGGCTCGTCCAAGGACCAGGTGCCGGGAGCTGGGGTTCTCGGTGAGGTCCTCTCCCGGGCCTTCCGACGGCCGCCCTCCTGCTGTGCTCACGCCGCCTCCTCTGTGTGCACAGGGAGCTGAGGGCTCTGGTGTCTGGTCTTCTTCTTATGAAAACACCAATCTCATCGTGGGGCCGTGCTTCCAAATACCGTCACCCTGGAGGTCGGAGCGCCGGCGTGCGAATGTTGTTGGCACGAGGACGTGGAGCCCAGAACGAGGGGCTCAGGCAGGAAAACGTGGCAAGATCAGCACACGTCCCTCCCTATTTCCGGGAAAACGACGCGGTGCACGTGGAGCCCGGTGTCTCAGGCTGCGTCTCTAGAAGCAGGGCTTGAGGTGGGGAGTTCCGTGCAGGTGCCTGGTTGTGGGCGCGCTCCCAGGCTCCCAGGCCAGGACGGAGGGGAGCAGGGCGGCCAGGAGAGCCGGTGTGGTCTCGGCAGCTGAAAGCTGCCGGTTGCTTGAAAGGCTCCCAGCGGAGCTCTGGATGTCGCCCCTCGGTGCCGCGTGTGCGTGTCCTGGAGGGCTCCTGTCTGCTCCGTCTCCATCACTCTGTTCCTTTCATGGCTGCCCTTTCGTGAGACTGGCCTCTTCTCATTCACAGAACGGTTCCGTTTCATCTCTGCACTCCCGGTGCGTGGCGGCCAATGTCGTACCCTTCCTTATACTACAGAACAGCCCGTGAATGGAAGGATAGAATTTTCCCCTGATCGGAATGATAAATAACGACAAATTATGACCAAGGCAGAGCTGAACTTGGCCGCAGACCGTGTGTGCGTGGACGTGAGTGTGCATGCAATCATGTGTGTGCGTGTGCACGTGTGTGCAAGAAGGATCACGCTCGGCCTCGGGACAGAGCGGCAGCAAGGCGGGGTCCTGGCCCGGCTCTGCTCCCAGCGTCCCTGGACCTCTTAGCGGGTCATTTAATCCGTTTCCACGTCCGACATCCCTAAAACCCCTTTCAGCTCAGGTCTCAGGTTCCGTGACCCGCAGGGGTGGGTTGGCACGGGCACAAGCTTTGGCCGTGGAAGGGCTGGCCTGGGGGTGCGTGTGGAGCCTGCCCCTAGTGTGCCCTGCCTCCCCAGGCCGTGCCTGGGGGCGCAGACCCCCGGCGTGGGCCGGGCAAGACCCATCGTGACCCAGTCCTCCCCAGCGGGAAACACCTGTGCCCTCACGCCTGCACGTGGCCTCTGTCCACACACGACGCCTTCTCTCTCCTGGGCTCCCCTGGAGTTGGCCAAGCTGTGCTCAGAAACCAAACTGTCAGGGCGTCGGCTCCGCGCAGACCCGCAGTGGATTGTGAGTGTCTAGTATCCCCTCATCCCTGCGAAGCCCGGAGAAGCCCCTTTTGCAAAAATTCTTCCAATGTTGGGTCGCCCCCCAAAAGCCCCTCGCTGAACGTGGTTTCCTACTGCAGACGCTTGGTTCAGACGGACTCTGGAAACCACGAGAGTCGAGTTTTACGGACAGATGGAGACGAGGCCAGGCGGCTGCGGGGAAGGGCCGAACTTGGATCGGAACCCCTGGACTGGCCAGCCGTGACCCGGCGGGGACTCTGGCTTCCGTGAGCCTCATTTTCTTTGTCTGGAAAGTGGAGAAAACCGCATTGACAGGCCCGGGGTTGGCGGGGGTCATGCTTGGTGGTGCAGCTCTCGGGAGCTACAACGGTCCTCCGCCTTCTCACGACGGGTGCTCCTCTCGCGGCCACAGCGAGACTCCGAAGGCGCTCCGTTGTGTGGACAGATGGCGATCCTGCCGGGAAAGAGAGTTTGACTTTGCTTGGGACCTGTTTCCAGAAAAGGACAAGGGAAAACAGCAGCACTGCGGGGCCCTGAGCATTCGATTCATCCGAGGCGCGAAACCGAAGGGTGTGACTCCAGAGAGTCCCAGTCCGAAGATGCGCGGCGGGAACCCTGCCCTCCGAAGTCCCCCGTCTCCCATCGCTGGTCCCCTTTGGTACACTGATGGCGCTCCACCCCAGAGCCAATGGAAAGACAGCCAGACTTGGAACTTTGAGAGAGTCCTAGGATTCGGAGTTGAAGGGAGGGAGGAGTTGGAAAGGCCGAACCTAAGTGAGCTGGTGCTAAGAGCATCTATTTAACCGAATATTTAAAGGGGACCCCTCGACGGCCTTCTCCCATTTTTCTCTCCCATTTTTCTCTCTCTCACAAGTAATTTCACCACGTCCCCTGCAAGTTTTCTCTCCGTTACCTGGCCTGGCGTGATGGGGTCACTTGTCACAACAGGTGCGTCTAAGAACTTCAAACAGAACAGGTGGTGTGTCCATGGTCCCGGAGGCTTCCTCCCTCCTTCGGCTCTGAACCGGCAAGGCCTGCGAAGGCCTTGGAAGTTTGTTGTCAGGAGGAATGATGAGATTAGTTGGGAGTGTGGAGCACTCGTGGGGGCGGGGGGACAGTCTGGATGAGACTCTACCGTGGATACTGGGGACCCCAGGAAGGCACAGGGCACCTGGGACCCGGGTGCTCGGGACACAAGGGGAGATGGGTGAATGCCTAAGGCAGAACCCGTTTGTTGCTTTCCCCTTGGGGCCTCCTCCGGCGGGGAAAGAGGGGACATGCCCCATCGCTCCCCTTTGTGCTTCTCCTCCTGTCCGTGCCCCAGATTCCACAGCATAGAGTTCAGGCCGCCGCTGGGGCCTCAGTGGCTCAGCCTTGCGATGGCGCGCTTGAGGGTTGGCCCATCCTATACGGGAACACACATTCAACTCTAGATAACCTACTTACAAAGGAACTTTGGAACACAACTATTCAGAGTTTTAGGTCAGCCTGTACTCGGGCTTCTCGAAACGTTTAGAGAGCCTGACTGAGTCCCCTCCGCCCCCCCCCCCCCCCCCCCCCCGCCCTGTTTGTATTCAGAGTACAGAACAACACAGCTGGGCTGCCAAGTGAGCGTATTTGAAGCTCTGATCTCTTGGTGTCAGAAGAACGAGTTATTATTGAATTTATGCTGAGAATAGACGCGGGCAGACTTCTGCTTCCAGGGATGGTGAGCTAGGCAATTTGGACCAACCCTCCCCCTGAGGACAGCTGGACGTATTTGAACAAAATATCTGAAAAAGTATTCTTGAATACTGATGAACGAATCAGGCAGTGAAAACCGCAGGGCCAGCATCAGGGAGAAGGTAGAAATTTGGAAAGATGAGCCCGGCATCTGGGGCATTTTTTCCATCGGGAGCGTTTGCAAATTGTGGAAGAGGCAGCTGAGAGGCAGAGCCAAAGACAAAATTTGGAGTCCAAGGTCCTCCAGCTATGGGGGTCTCAGTAACCCTTCTTCTCTGGTGGCTACCCTGAAGGGTTGCACCTGAAGAAAAAAGGTGAACTGGAAATAAACAAGTCCTCACAAAAACTTCAGCCCAGAGTTAAGACATTTGGATAGCCCAGGAAAATCTCGGTCCATAAAATTAGATTAAGATGATTCCAAATCGTCAACACGACCAGGTGCCTGGCAGCCACAAAAATCCCCGGAGAAAGTTTTTATCAGCAAATTATTTCTACAATTTTCCCCAAATGCAATGTCTAGCGCACAATCTAGAATAAGTAAACACACAAAGAGAAAAGATAGTGTTGACAAGAACCGGCAGAAGAAAGGGACAGTAAAATTAGATCCTTGGGGGCTCTTTCTAGATATTGGAATTATCCAGGCAAAACATTAAAATAAGTGAGAATTGAAAGCTATAAAAAATGACAACGTGTATATGAAAATACCTAAGTATAAGTTTGAGAACTGCAATATATGATCATTGAAATAAACTCGGGCCAGCTGGGGGGCTCAGCAGGTTAAGCATCTGACTTTGGCTCAGGTCGTGATCTCGTGGTTCATGGATTTGAGCCCTGCATCGGGTTCTGTGCTGATGGCTCGGAGCCTGGATCCTATTTCAGATTCCTTGTCTCTCTCTCTCTCTCTGCTCCTCCCCTGCTCTCTCTCTCTCTCTCTCAAAAATAAATAAACAGGGGCGCCTGGATGGCTCAGTTGGTTAAGCCTCTGTCTTTGGCTCAGGTCATGATCTCATGGTTTGGGAGTTCAAGCCCCACATCGGGCTCTGTGCTGACAGCTCCGAGACCAGAGCCTCCTTCAGATTCTGTGTTTCCCCCTCTATCTGCCCCTCCCATGCTCATGCTCTGTCTCTCTCTGCCTCTCAGTAATAAATAAAAACATTAAAAAATTAAAAATAAATAAATAAATAAACAATTAAAAAAAACCCCAATGGATGGGTTTAAGAGAACATTATTATATCAGCTAGTGATAAAATATTTGAAAGTGGGTTAAAAGAAAAGACCCAGAATAAAGCGTGGAGACAGACACAAGAATCAAACATACAAAATAGGGGGTAAAAGACATACAAGATACTGTGAGAAGGTTTCATAACTATTTGCTGGAGTCTGAAAAGGAGAGAAAAAAAGAATTGGAAGAAGTAATATTTCCAAAGATATTGGGTAAGAATTTCTTTAATTGAAGCAAGGCACCTGAGACTAACATTTTTTTCTAAACCTTATTTTCCTGCATCTCCCAACATCTGAATAAGAGGATAAAAGTGGTTTAAAACAAAATAATGGGGAAATGCCATCTACACACCCCCAAAAAGAAAATCGTGTATACGCTAGTATTAGACAGAATTGACTTCAGGCATAACATCGTTAGAGACACAAACTTGCTAGAGACAAAGATAGACACTTCCATTTATCAGGAAAATACAGCGATTCTAAATTTGCCTGCCCTTAATCCCATGATACTGAATATTTGATAGAATAAAATAAATAGAAAAATTCACCACGGCAGTGATCGTGGGAGATATTCACACACCTTCATTATCCGTAGATAACACAAAAATCAGTAATGATACGGAATAATTAATAATATGAATAAACTATGTAACAGACGTATATATGGAACCTGAACCAAAAGACCCCTAGATACTCATTCTTTTCGAGTATATGTGAAATATTTACCGAAATAGACCATAAAGTAAATCTCACCAAGTTTCAAAAACTCAGTCATGCAGAGTAAGTTTTTTGGCCAGAATGCAACTGAACCAGAGAGCAACAGCAAAAGAAAATCAGAAAATCCCCACCCCTCCCCATGCTTGGAATTTAATTCTTTAAAAAAATTTTTGTATTAAATTTTTTTATTTTGAGAGAGAGAGAGAGAGAGAGAGAGAGGGAGAGAGTGAGTGGGGGAGGGGCAGAGAGGGAGACACAGAATCCGAAGCAGGCGCCAGGCTCCGAGCCGTCAGCCCAGAGCCTGACGTGGGGGCTCGAACCCACAGTTGTGAGATGGTGACCTGAGGCGAAGTCAGGTGCCTGGCCGACTGAGCCCCCCAGGCGCCCCTGGAATTTAATTCTTCTAAAAGCTTAAAGTTCAGAGGAGACATACCAAGGAAAAATTTTTAAATATTTTGAGTTGAAAGATAATGGCACAAGCAACCAACATCAGAAATAAACAGGACATTCCTATGGACACTTATAGATGAAAAAAAAAAAAAAAGGAAGGAAGAAGAAAGAAAAAAAGAGAAAGAAATAATAAGAGGATTTGGTGAAAAACTTCATGCCAGTAACTTTGAAAATTTTAGATGAAATAGAAACATTTCCGGGGGCGCCTGGGTGGCTCAGTCGGTAGGGCGGCCGACTTCGGCTCAGGTCATGATCTCGCGGTCTGTGAGTTCGAGCCCCGCGTCGGGCTCTGTGCTGACGGCTCAGAGCCTGGAGCCTGCTTCGGATTCTGTGTCTCCCTCTCTCTCTGCCCCTCCCCCACTCGTGCTCTGTCTCTCTCTGTCTCAAAAATAAATAAAAAAACATTTTTTTTAGAAACATTTCCGGAAAAATAACGTACGAAAACTAACACAATAGGGGCACCTGGGTGGCTCAGTTGGGTAAGGGTCTGACTCTATTCTGGCTCAGATGACTCTGCATCGGGCTCTGTGCTGACAGCGTGGAGCCTGCTTGGGATTCTCTCTATCTGTGTCCCTCCCCCACTCATACTGTCTCTCTCTCTCTCTCAAATAAATAAATACACTTAAAAAAATGAACACAACAATAAGAAATACAAAATTTGAAGTCTTATAACCATTAAAAATGGATAAACTGTCTCAATAGATGAGGGGAGAAGTATGAAAAAATTCCAACAATCGTTTGTGATTAGAAATGAAAAAATGAGCACACCAGGCTGTGAGGGAACTTCCTACTTCTGCTCATGGGTACGGTAAGAAGCCTGGAGAGGTCATCTTAATGGCGAGCGGAATGTCATAAGCTTCTCCTGGAAGACTGGAAACGGGACCGTGACGGCGGCTCTCATCACTTCTGTACGGTGTCCTACTGGAGGTTCTCCCCAGTGCCGGCTCTTTCTCAGGAGTTGGACTCCCTGGGTAATTCTAAGGAACCCCGTTGAGTGACTGGCTCTGTGGAAGCTGGTCTTGACCCTCAGGCAGGTGCGGCTTCCGGGCCTCGTGGTGGCTGCCGGGGTCACGTGACTGGCTGTGGCCGATGAGTCACGAATGCCAATGTGTCAGAGCTCTCGTTCCCTCTGGTGTGGTTCTTGCAGCCTTTAAGGTGGTGGCTAGTCCATCAGCTCGGATCCCCGAGTGGGGAGTTTGGAGAGACGCCCCCAGACTACTGCAGAGTGCGTGCAGTACGAGCGAGAAATGAATCTGGGACTGTAAGTCAGAGCTCACGGCCCTGGGACAGAGGGCCTGTGGCCTGTTCCACGAGCAATTAAATGCTCTAGCGAGATATGACGCACGGTGCTTCCACTCATGACTCAGAGCCATGACGGGTCACGTGATCCCACTCAAACACAAGGAGTTCCGGAAATGTTCTCTACAGAAATAAACACAGACACACCCCGAGGTCCCGTTTTGACAACTTGTTGGCTCGGATGCCAGGAAGGCCGTCAGCAGGCAGGCTGCTGCCTGCGACCACTTCAGTGACTGTCCCAGCTGTGGGGAGACACCGGGCCCAAGGTCAGGCCTCCCAGGCAGCCCGCATTCTATGGCCGATCATGGCAGGGGCTGAAAGCCTTGGCCACGTTGGCCCCAAATGGGACATCGAGCTTCCCTGGGAGCCGGCCGAGGCTGTCTGTAGGCTCCCAGCTTCCTGGTAGGGCAGAGAAAGCCGAACCACATCCAAGACTCAATCATCACAATAGTTGAGCTCCAAAGAAGGTTAGATCCCCGACCCAACTGAGGCAGGTCTGCTATGCCAAGGCCAGGGCCCCGGTTGGGAAGAAATGGGACCCTGGCACTCGGAAACAGGGACTTCTGGGTCGGAGTGTCTGAAAATCCTCAATTCCCGATTTTCCCGGAACCCTCTTCGTCTACAGAAGTGGGCTCTCCCCTCCCGGGATAGATGCCAAGACCCCTGCTTGCTTGAAGACAACATGAAGATGTCTCCCCGTGTCCTCTTAAGAGTCAGAATTTCATACCCCGGCA
This sequence comes from Paradoxurus hermaphroditus, assembly GCA_004024585.1. NCBI lineage: Eukaryota > Metazoa > Chordata > Mammalia > Carnivora > Viverridae > Paradoxurus > Paradoxurus hermaphroditus. The sequence goes on from PITB01020323.1 coordinate 22,234, forward strand.
AGGACCCAGGAAGAGAGGTCCCCCAGTTTCTACTAGCATGGTCCCCAGAAGCGTGGAAAAGCGCGGGCTCGCACTGAGCGTGATGGGAACCAGCAATTGCCACGGCAGACGGTGGACAAAGCAACCGCTTCGCCAAGGCTCAGGAGATGTGTTTGCTGGAACGAATATACTACCTGAGGCCAAGTGCCTACCAGATGGTTCTATTCCATGGGAAGTCCTGGGGGGGATGCCATTGACCATGGGCCCATGAAACGTGTTGCTGGGAAGAGCACCAGCCTCAGCAGGAAGTCAGTGGCGGCCTCCTCTGTAGACCAGGCTCACTGCGGGCCAAGCCATGGGAACCGGGCTCGCCACAGGAGGGGCCCACGGAACCGGGCTCGCTGAGAGCAGTGGGAACAAAGACATCAGAGCCACAGGGGCGGGCGTCGGCGCCCGCCTGTCAGGAGACAGCTGGGTGCAATTATTGCAGTGAGCGGGAAGGTCTGTGTGGCAGCCGAGGGGGCGTGGCCTGCAGCGCTATGGAGACAGCTAATAGAACACAGCCTCCTTAGGGGCGAAACATATGTGCAGCCAGCAAGGGTACCCCTCAACTCAGACCACAGAAGAAAATAAGGGAGAGGGAGATGTGGAGGGGGAGACAGGAGCCCCATTAAAGAGTCACCATCCTTTGCCCTGTTTCCAGATTGGAGCCATTTTCAGACCCGGAACTTGTTGGCCGAAGAGCAGGTTGGACCCCGGGGGAAAGGAATGACCAAACCGCAGAGCCAGTGAGCTTGGTCACAGTCGTCGTGCTCCTTCCCCAAGGAGATTTATGGTCGTCTACTCGGGTATCTCTACACTGCGAGGGAGGAATGTCCTAACATCTTAAAGCCTGCTGGATAAAGGCCTAGAGTTTGCCCTGGCACCGAAGGACCCAAGACTTCACCCCGACCCCCCGTCGAAGACGGGGTACATGGAGGCCACGTGATAATTGTGGTCTTGGCCAAGCACTGATTCAGAGTGGGTCCACTGGGCCCCTGCCCCAGCTGCTATGCCCTGCACCCCCAAATCATGGTCAGGATGGACAAACTTGGCAGTGAGTACAAACTCCCTTTAGGTCCTTGGCCTGTGGGATTAGCTCGACCGTGATGGGATGAGAAACGGAGGCCTCTGAAAATACCGAGACCCTGCTCAAGACAGTAGATGCAAATCAGTACCGCGTGTCCGCTGGTGGAAAGGGGTGTGGAAATCAGCTCCCTGCGACGGACCCGAAGCCTGCAGGACCGGTGGCCTCCGTCACCTGCCGCCTTGGCACAGGCTGTGCCAAGAGGTACCCACGCCTGCAGCGGCCCTGACAGGTGTGGTGGCTTCGCCAGAGCAGGTAAACACGGCCTCGGGGACATGGCTGGCCCCCAGCGGGCTGGCCGGTGCCTTCTGTCCCCATGAGGAGCCTGTCTGCATTCACGCGGGATGCAGGACAAAGGCCATTCTTGCTTTGCCGCGGGGCTATGGTCACTCACGCACTCTACGCCCTTGAACGGCCCAAAGGGATCTGGGTGACCTGCGCATCTCTGAGAACACGACATCGGTCTAGTACATCGGTGCCATCATGCTGGTGGGGTGATAAGGAAGAAGTGGCAAACACACCGGGAGTCTTGGTAAGATGCCCGGGCTCAGCAGGCGGAAGACGAACCCCAAGAAGGTTCAGAGGGACCACGTTAAGAACATTCGTGGGGGGGCGCCTGGGCGGCTCAGTCGGTTGAGCGGCCGACTTCGGCTCAGGTCATGATCTCACAGTCTGTGAGTTCAAGCCCCGCGTCGGGCTCTGTGCTGCCGGCTCAGAGCCTGGAGCCTGCTTCGGATTCTGTATCTCCCTCTCTCTCTGCCCTTCCCCTGCTCACGCTCTGTCTCGATGTCTCTCAAAAATAAATAAATGTTAAAAAAAATAACATTCGTAGGAGGCCCATACCCGGGGTGCGCCGGGGCCGCCCAGCGGGAGTGAAGGATCAACATTGCACTCTGCGTCTCCCGCCAGGAAGAGAGACAACGTCTGGTGTCTCTCTAGGGCTTCCCGGAGGCAGCGCGTCCCACACCTGGGCAGACCGCCCCAGCCCGTGTGCTGCTGACGGGAGAGGCTACCAGCTGGGGCAGGAAGGGGCTCCGCCGGCGGTCCAGGCTGAGTGCACGCGGCCCTGGGAGCCTGGCCCTACGACCGGATGGCCCCCGTGCGATCTCGGGCACAGGCGGTGGGGGGAAATGCCGAGTGGTGTCAATGGCAAGCCTGTGTCGGCGTCACCGCGCAGGTCCCTGGCATCTTGGAACGGAGCCACGCCAGCTGCTGGAGAGAATTCCGGGCCTTTCGAGAAAACAGCTGCGGATGTGCCGCTGGGCCCCGACGGAGACGGGCGTTCCCATCAGGCATCTGGGCCCGCTCCTGGTGAGCCAGGTTCTGTCACGTCGTCGAGTCGTCAGGGGCCATCGTCACCGGTGGGAGGGCACACCTGTAGCGGGGCCCGTGTTCTCCAGGCGGTGGCCCTGCCCTTCGCAGTCCCTCCTCGGCCTGTCTGCGGCCCCTACAGGAACGGGCCCGGCTTGGTTCAGGTCCTCCCAAAGGGCCCCCAACGCCGTCCATCCTCATTACTTGTGGATTCTGTATCTTCGAATCCACCTCCTCGGGAAAATTTTTAGTAATCCCCCGTCAAGGCCGCAGGAACCCAGAGGCGGTGCTCGGGTGTGAACGGGGCCGGCGAGAAACGCACGAGCGGCTGGACACGCGGGTCCCCGGAGTTGGACGAGGCGACACCCTGCTCCTTGCTTCCGTCCTCACCGTAAGCGAGTGTCCTGTTTAGTGTCATTTAGTGTTTTCCACGTTTCTGTGCTTTTCTTGGCTGCTGATTTCGCGGTTTAAAATGGACCCCGCAGAGAGGCCAGTGCTGTCTGCGGTGCGTCGCAGGAGACGTGTGCGCGGGTAGCTCCTTCGGGGCTGAGCGCTGCTGCCGCTGGCCGTGAGTTCAGTGCGGATGCGCCAGCGACGTATGTGACCTGAGTGTTTTTCAACAGAAGCACACTCCAACCAGGTTGTGCTGTGACCAGAAGCTTGAAAGGACAACCTTGTGCGCCCCCCGCCGAAGCAATGGCTCAATGTTTGCTAATTCAGGGTTCACCCAGACTTTCTAGAAGCTAGCAACTGCAAATAATGGGAATTGACTATTTTCTTCCAGGCTCGCGGTTCTTTGCGGGCGCCTCCCTCTTAAAAATGCAGGTGACTTCTTACCGTGATTATGGAGCTATCTGCTGGTCTCTGGAGACTGAAAACTCACCCGGGAGAGCCACACTTTACTCTCTGTCCCCCGTCCTCATGCCATGTCTCCCAGTGCACCTGCCCGGGTAGGGGAGGGGCGGGGGCTGGGCGTCGCTCTCAGAGCCGCCGACTTTGGCCCTCGGCCCCGGCACGTCTCAATGTCATCATCTTGCTGTTGGTCCGCGAGAAGCAGCTTCCGTCGCATCCTGCCGGTCTCTGAACTGTTAACTCCCTCCTCCTTTCATCCCCGCTCACAAACCAGATCCGCGCTCTCCGAGCTCCTCTTTCCAGCGGGATCCCACAGCGAGCAACACGCGCTGCTAAAATCCGGTTCCCGGCGCTTCCCCTGGAGCGCCAAGTCCTGAGGTCCGCGACCTGTCCCGCACGGACTCTCGGGCGCCGGTCATACCCAACGAGCCCTCCCGTGATGCGGGTGACGCGCCGCTGGGAGCGTCGGGCTCTGCGTCGCGTCTGAGCCAGACGCACGGAGCGGCCAGCCGCTCGGACGCCGCCAGCCGCCACGGCAAGGGAAAGAGCTCTGGACGGCCACGCTGGGCCAGTTAAATGCTCCGGCCCCAGAGGGACGTGTGTCCCCTCCTCCCACAGTGCGCTGTCGGACAAGGCGGGGTGCCGGCGAGGCGAGGGGCACGGTCGGAAACACTTGGCAGGAAGCGTGGATGGCCGCTACCAGGGACGAAGGAGACCAAGGGCTTACAGGGAACTCGAGGAGCAGGTGCTTGCTGTGGTGCCCGGGGCGGGTACGAGCCCCACGGAGGGGGTGCGGGGGGTCAGGGGAGGGAGCACGGCGTGTTTTACGGTCTGTCCACTGCGCTGGCTCGTGCTGGCTGCACACGGGGCGCGTGCACCGTGCCCTCAGCTCTCCAGGCCTGCTCGCCCCTGGCACCCATCTGGTCATTGCCCGAAAGCCCTGAGGGTTCCCGCTGCCACCCCGGGGGGTCCTCATTCCGGGAACAGGTCCCGGGTGTTCGTTCCAGCCGGATCCGGGAGCCCCAGAAGTGCCAAGTCTTCCCGCCCCCCACGCTGCGTTTGCAAACGAGGGTGTGGAGGAGAGTGGGCTCTGTCCTGGAGGGCGGCGTTCGCACCATCCATTTGTCGCTGAATTGAAAGCCCTCCAGTAGTTCCCGGACCCGATCGGAGCCCACCCCCGGGCTCGTCTGAGTCACTGGCACTTGGATGGTTTTCTTGCATTTCATATAATTTGGAGACATCGATTTATCATTTTCCCCTATTTGGTATTCCAGAGACTTCGTTTGCATTTCAGGCTGCCATTTCTAAAAATAAAGTTAGTGGTAATTTGCGTGTCTTACTCCTTTCCCTTCCCTTTCGACAGCAGGCGACCGGATTCTAAAATCCTGCAGCCGAGCAGACAGGTGGGGGGCCGGGGACCCTGGCTCGGTCTCTGTATTTGTGCCCACCCCTCTGTTTGGGGCCAGCTGGCACCGGCGTGGTCACGGCCCCTTCCCCTCATGGGCTGGGTCACCCGGCAGGACTGGTGTCCCCAGGCGGTCCCCGGACCTGGTCCTGGGGGACCTGCCTCGTGAAGTCACTCGCCCTCTGGGGGCTCCGATCACATCGTCTGCACGGTGGGGACCAGTGTGCGGTCTTCGCTCCCACACGACAGAGAGCTGAGAAAGACGGCTGGCTGAGGCAGGGAAGGCCGCAGGGACGTGAATCTAGAATTAGCTTAAAAACAGATCACGTTATAAAATGGAAGGACGGGGTGGGGACGAACCGGGCCTAGGGGTCAAGGGCACACCACTCCAAAATGGGCCACTCGGCATATTGAGTGTCTTACTTTTTATTTTAACTTTTTTTTTTTTAGAGAGAGAGAGAGAGAGAGAGAGAGAGCTCGAGGGAGGGGCAGAGAGAGAAAGAGAGAGAGAGAAAGAGAGAGAGAGAATCTTGAGCATGATTTGGGGCTCGATCCCACGACCCTGGGATCATGACCTGAGCCAAAATCAAGAGCCGGACGCTTAACCGACTGAGCCCCCCCGCTGCCCCAGCAGGTGGATTATTTTAGACAGAAGTTACTTAAGAGACGGCCGATGCAGGAAGGACACGCAGACCCTCCCCCTCCGTCCCCAGAGGGCAGGACACAAATCCCGCTTGCAGAAGGTGCTCTCCCTGTCCCAGGAGGAAGGGACACATCCTTGTCACCGGAGGCGGGACACTGGAGCCGGGGGGGCTGTGTGAAAAGCTCTGGTCGCGGCCCCGGCCCCACTCCTGTCCGAGCTCCTTACGGCCCGAATCCCCCAAGGGCGAGTTTTTTTGTCCGCCAGTCCCTCCCACGGGTGCTGTCTCTTGGTCGAAGAAGCGTGAACACCGCCCAGCGGGCTCCCCTCTCCTTCCCGGGAAGGGGGCCCCGGGCTCGCCGTGGAGCGGGGTCGGCCCGCGCGCTTGTTGCCCTGTCTGGCCTGTTTCTGGGCGCCCGTGACGAGCCTCTACTGAGCCGTGCGACAACCGCACGAGGGCACCCGGGGAGGCTCGGGCTGGGGACGGCGAGCTGCAGGCTGGGGCCCGGGATGCTCCCCCCGCCCCCGGCTTCTGCGGGGTAACCTCTCCGACCGAGTCCCTGTGTTTTTCATCAGGACGGTGACGAGGCGTCCCGAGCGCCTGGCTGCGCCCGGCCCGCTCCCGCCTCCCCATCCGCCCCTTCTCCGGACATTGCACGCTGGAAGCGAGACAGGCGAGCCAACAGCCCACACCCCGAGGGGGGCGCCAGGAGGGGTTGGTGGGGGACCCCCGGGCGGGACCGGACACTCCCTGCAGAGGAGCTGTCCTTCCCCGGGGCCAGCCGTGCTCCCGCTCCAGGGGCCCTCCTGTGGCGGCGGAGAATCTGGGCTGAATGACAACAAAAGGAAACACACCTGGTGCAGCCTCTGGGGCAGGAGCAGCCGTGGGTCCTGGGCGCCCGCCAGCCCCGCTATAGGGCAGCCCCTGAGTCCTACCGTCACCAGCTCCGCCCTGGTCACGCCCACACCTGCACCCCCTCCAGGGAGCCTGTGCCAGGGGCCTGTGGCCGCTGCCTCCTGTGCGCCCGGCCGGCCCCAGCCCGCTCGCCATCAGGGCTTCCCCCGCCGTCCGCTGCATGCTCTCTGAAGCCATTTGGCTGCCTCAGCCCTCATGCCGCCCCCTCCGCGGCCCTCCCCATGCACCCCCTGCCCCTCCCCTGGCCTTGCTTGTCAAGAAAGCCCCAGTCCTGAGGACCTGCCGGCTGCCCTGTGTCTGTGAGTCCTCTCCCGGGGGCAGGCTGCTCGTCACATCACCGAGGTCTCTGCTTGCCTCACCCTCTTCAAGGAAGGCCATCCGATAGCAAATAGCGCTGTGCCCTCTGCCGTCCCCTCACCTCCGGTGAGTTTCTGCTACAGCCAGGCCTCCCCGAGCTGCCGATGCTCGCCTGTTTGCCCGTCGGGGTCTTTCGCCCCCGCCGGAGTGTGGCCCCGAGGGTGCACGGCTTGGGCTCGCCCTGACTGTCACTGTCCCCGTGCTCACTCAGCACTTGGCGACAGGTGTGTGTTGAATGAATGAATGAAGGAAGGAAGGAATGGCCCGGGTCTGCCAGTCAGGTTTGAGATCCTCCTCCAGGCTCCCGGGAGGAGCTCCCAGGACAAGGGGCTCTGAAAATGGAGCTCGTAGAGCTGGTGGCGTCCCAGGTCACTGAGGGTGTGGCAGGTGCCGGGCTCGGCTGGGCGGCCGCGGCATCGCCTCTTGGAGACACGTCCTCCAAACACAGCCGTCCCCGGAGACGGAGGCCTGCGTTGCAGATTCCTGTACTTCCTAGTGTCACCCCTCCTTTTAAAATTAGCTTTATTGCCTCTCCTGGTTATGAGAACAAGACACGTCCACTGCAAGACGGCATGGGAGGACACCGTCCACGTCGGGTTCCGGCAGAGAAGCAAGTGCTGGGGCACACACGTATACACACATGCATACACCACACACACGCGTGCAGACACAGACACGCATGCGTGCGCACACGCACACACATACGTGGACACACTCATGCACACACACGCGTACAGGGACAGACACATGCACGCACTCAACAGAGACTCACACACATGCATATACTCACATATGTGCACACCTCACACACATACGTGCATACAGACACAGAGACACGCATGCATGCGTGCACGCACACACACATGCAGGCACACACTCGTACACACACACACACACACACTCTCTCGGGCAGGAACCAACCCTGAAGGGCACAGGCAGGATTGTTCCTCAGGAAAGCCTCTGATTCGCGCGGAAGGCCTCTGGGCTGACTCAGCCCCCCACCTCCCCCCCCCGTTTATCAAAGATCACCTCCGGACCTCAGGTCAGCTCCGCGGAGACGCTCACAGTCTGCTGGGGGCCTCCCGACGACGCCCGGATTAGCGTCCGGCCAAGCGGGCGCCGTGGCCCGGGCACGCCGGCCTCCAGAGGCAGCCGGGAGGTGGTCCGCGCGTCACCAGGCAGACGACAAACGGTTGGGCCGGAGCACGGGCCCAGCTGCAGAGAGGGTGGTGGCCCCCCCGAGAGCCCCGCGTGGCCCACGGACACACGCAAACACACGCGACGCTATTCGCTGAGCTAAATGGGAACCGCGACGGTCGGCATGAGGCTGACCCCTAGGCGGGGAGGGCCCCGGGCTGTTTCTGGGGTGGGGCCGTGCTCTACCTCTCGCCCTGGGTACTGGCTACACGGCCGTGCGATTTGTAATTTCTGACCCGCACGTAACGGCTCCCAGGGCCGGGCTCTGGTCCTCAGGACAGAGAGGACGCACTTGTCCGTGGGGTCAGACAGGGCTGTGGAGTAATAACCGGCCCCCTGCCTCTCATCCGTCCGCCGGAGCACCGGGCTGTCCGGTGCAGACAGCACAGACCGAGGCCGGGGCCCAGTCACAACTGTTTCGAGGCCAAAAGACAGGTTTGGGTCAGAGTGATCTATTTGTTTTAGGCCATTTGCTTTGTTTGGCTCCCAGTAATAAACCAACCTCGGCTTAATTCTGGCGGACGCGGGCGTGGGGGCAGACACGCACGGGCTGTCCCGGCCCTGACCGCGAGCCACGGGCGCTATCTGGGCACCGCCGGTGAACGAAGTCCAGCGAGAAGAGGGGAGAACGGGGCGCTGTGTTGAGGCCTCGGCCTGACAGAGCAAGGGGCGTGGATACGGACGTCGGAGCAGGGAGAGGCCGTTCGGGGGCGGCGGGGGCGATTCGCAGCCCGGTTCCTCCACTTGTCCCCTTCCCTGCATTTCCAGCCACCAGTCAGCGCGCAGAGCTCAGCACCGGCTCGCGTGTTATCTCCTCCACGGCCCCCTGCAAGGCGTGGGGTCACTGAGAGCCTTTCCAGGCCTCTGCTGGCCTGTTGACCCCCAGAAGGAAGCGAGGTTTGCAGGTGTTAGCACGGGCGCAGAAAGGATCTAAGGACGTCAGACTTCGCTTCTCTCTTC